>SKCR01028987.1:0-50340 GCA_019454045.1 Zanthoxylum bungeanum | reverse complement strand
CGGACTTGGTCCGATGGTTGATCCCAATGAACCATGAGTCTCGGGAGACTCGTATAGACGTGTATGTGTTTATTTGATAGACACTAACGACTCACCAAAGATTACCTAATAGAAGGTACACCAACGTCAATAGGAATCTTCTCGGGGTTAAGTAGCATAATGATTCTTTGACTTGAGATACCATTGTGGATATATGAGTTATCATTCACACTTAGATGGCAGTCACGTCACCGATCTATTAAGATAAGACCTCCGCTTGTTCGTTGGGTGTGGACTCATGTTCATGATATCCTGTGTGTATCAAGATAAGATCTGTCAGTCCTGTGTACATGGCATAGTTATTCATTCTATGATTAGCAATCTGTTAAATCCATGATCGTGGTATACTTTGAAGTAAGTTTCGAGTGTTATTTAGAAGATTGCTAATAGATACGTCGACATGATTATACCTATAGAGATTTGACGTTTATATCTATATCTCTGGGATAATCCGCGATACCTGTGGCGGAGGGATTATACGTATGCAATGACCTCGACCTGTATGATTCAGTGAGTTTATCCGTGGTCGTCATATTTACGATTGGGTGAATTATGGACAGAAATTGGATTTCGTGACAGATATGCCTGAATCTATAGAGTCTCTCTAATGAAATATACTCGTAGAGCACTAGGGAAACTTTATGAATATGGAGATTATTTATAAATCGTTTAACCGTAAACGAAAAATACATGCAAATAGACCTAATATCATTTCCTAATTAATATGTATTTATATTTAATATTTGATTTTATTAAATACACAATAATTAAATGTCAAATGAGATATTTGACATATATTGTTGACGGTGGATTTTAGTCTCAGGGTAATATGGAATATCACTCCCGAAGAAATCCTCCCTCAATAGTGAATTTGTTTGGTTATTGGGGGACCAAAGGCAAACTTAGCAAAAAACAGATAAACAACCAATCAACAAGGAGATTTACGTGGTTCGGTGGATTTGGATCCGACCTACGTCCACGGACACAAACAAGATGGTACTTTTATTACTCAAACACGCTTCTCAGCTCTCTCTTTTGTTTACAAGTCTCACAATAATGATCTTGATCTCCACTTTTAACTTTCAACTTCCTCTCAACTTTTTACTTCCTCAACTTGTTACCTTTTTACCTAGGCTCTACCCTCCTATTTATAATAGTGTAGAAATCATATTCCTATTTGTACAAGAATTTCCTAGTTGAAACTATTCTTTTTCCATAAGGATTCCTAGTCAAAACTGTTCCCTTTTCCCATAAGGATTCCTAATCAAAACTACCTTTACTTCATTTATCCTATTAGGATATTAACTCACCCGTTTTCCTCATGAAAATAGGATAACTTGTCATCTTATCCACAATGATAGGGTGTTATCTTCTGGAGCACGCCTCGCTATATGGTCGGTCTTCATGAGGTCGTCGTCTTCATGTGATCGGTCATAATAGTCCTTGAGCTGAGAATGCTGTTGTAAATCTTATAATGCCCGGTCATCCGATCTTATGTGGTCGGGTTACAGATCATAAGTGCTCGGCTCCTAACTCATGTGGTCGGGTCGGTATTAATGATCTCGATCAAGAAGGGAGTTACCCTTTTGCCCCTGTCGTGCTGTCTTAAATACCATAGTGCCTAAAAACACCATCAACATCTGTCCCCTAGTTCTCGGTTCCAACGAGTATACAAGTTGGTGCCGGGAACTATAAAAAGATGGTGTGCTGATCGCCTTGCTGGTGGTCGCTCCAGAAATTACAGAGAAAAACGCATTGGCTGCAAATCTGGTCATTCCTGCCACCTTTATGTGCTCAGTCAACGAGGATCCCGATATCTACCCGTGGAGACAATGCTTTGCCCTTATGCTGACGACGACCGACTCGGTGGGACGTAACCCGACCCCGAGCTGAAATGAACACTTGGTTCCGGGGGAATGTTACGTCCCCAGACCAAAAGGACGGACTCGGTGGGACATGACCCGACCCCGAGCTGAGATGAACACTTGGCCCTGAGGGAATTACGTCCCCAGACCAAAAGGACGGACTCGGTGGGACATGACCCGACCCCGAGCTGAAATGAACACTTGGCCCTGGGGGAATGTTACGTCCCTAGACCAAAAGGACGGACTCGGTGGGACATGACCCGACCCCGAGCTGAGATGAACACTTGGCCCTGAGGGGATGTTACGTCCCCAGACCAAAAGGACGGACTCGGTGGGACATGACCCGACCCCGAGCTGAGATGAACACTTGGCCCTGAGGGAATGTTACGTCCCCAGACCAAAAGGACGGACTCGGTGGGACATGACCCGACCCCGAGCTGAAATGAACACTTGGCCCTGGGGGAATGTTACGTCCCTAGACCAAAAGGACGGACTCGGTGGGACACGACCCGACCCCGAGCTGAGAGATGAACACTTGGCCCTGGGGGAATGTTACGTCCCCAGACCAAAAAGATGGACTCGGTGGACGTAACCCGACCCCGAGCTGAGAGAAACAAGTGACCTCGGCGGAACGAATCCAGCCCCGAGCCGAATAAACAAGTGGCCTCGGCGGAACGAATCCAGCCCCGAGCCGAATAATCCAAGTGGCCTTGGCGGAACGAATCCAGCCCCGAGCAGGTAATCCAAGTGTCCTGGGCGGAACGAATCCAGCCCCGAGCCAGGTAATCCAAGTGGCCTCGGCGGAACGAATCCAGCCCCGAGCCAGGTAATCTTTGGGACTTGCTCAGAAGGGAATTGAATCAACCTTGTGAAGCCCTACCGAATCTGACACGGGCGTCCCCTTGCCAGATCAGTGAAAAACAAAATCAAAAATTTGAAAAATAAGACCAAAAAAGGTGGGGGTGACTCGGCACTTGTCCCAAAAGAAAACTTTTTACAAATGTAAACAACAGTACGGATGCCTCACAACAGCGTCCTGCCCGAGGCCTCCAAAACACAATTCTGAATCTTTCAATTCAGTGTCCCGGCGAACCAAGATTTGGATCAAAAAAGAGCGTTTGATTGGTAAGGGCACATCCTCTACACGTCGGTCCACTGGGGAGCCTGTGTGTTTCGTGAGGGCTCCTCCTTACCACGCTGGAGTAGGCACACGCCACAAGGGCTCAACGCATCCCCGTGCTATGCCTCTCACGGATCCAAGTGATGAATGGATCAAAGAGTGTCCGGGGCGCTAAGGGCATATCCCTCTTTAGGTCCGGTATCACTGGAGCTAGCAATCGTCACGGGGGCCTTGTCACTCTCCGTGCTATGCTTTCCCACGGATCCATTACATCGGGTAAATGAGGATCAAAGAGTGCTCGATACATTAAGGGCATATTCCTCCTTATGTTCGGTAACACTGGAGCAAGCAATCGCCACAGGGGTATCATCTCTCCCCGTGCTATGCTTCCCACGGATCCTATGCATCGAGTATGTCCCTGAGGACCCCGAGCTAAAGAGATATTTGGTCCTGGGGGAATGTCATGTCCCCAGTCCGATGAGCATGACCCGGTGGGACGTAACCCGACCCCGAGCTGAAAAAGGCATTTGGACCTGGGGGAATGTTACGTCCCCAGTTCGAAGAGCTGACTCGGTGGGATGTACCCGACCCCGAGCTGAAGAAGGCACTTAGACCTGGGGGAATGTTACGTCCCCAGTCCGAAGGGCTGACTCGGTGGGACGTAACCCGACCCCGAGCTGAAGAAGGCACCTGGACCTGGGGGAATGTTACGTCCCCGGTCCGAAGAGCTGACTCGGTGGGATGTACCCGACCCCGAGCTGAAGAAGGCACTTGGATCTGGGGGAATGTTACGTCCCCGGCCGAAGAGCTGACTCGGTGGGATGTACCCGACCCCGAGCTGAAGAAGGCACTTGGATCTGGGGGAATGTTACGTCCCCGGTCCGAAGAGCTGACTCGGTGGGATGTACCCGACCCCGAGCTGAAGAAGGCACTTGGACCTGGGGGAATGTTACGTCCCCAGTCCGAAGGGCTGACTCGGTGGGATATAACCCGACCCCGAGCTGAATAACCAAGTAGCTTCGGCGGCGGAACGAATCCAGCCCCGAGCTGAAAGAGGTATTTGGCTCTGGGGGAATGTCCCGTCCCCATACCAATATGCGTGACTCGGTGGGACGTAACCCAACCCCGAGCCGAATAACTGAATGGCCTCGGCGGAACAAAGTCCAGCCCCGAGCCGATCAAGTCTTAGTGTTTGGTCGTTTCTTTTTGTATTAGGCGCTAAGTTTGTCCCCGGTTTTTTGAGTAAGTCTTTCTATTTATGTTTTACGAAAGTGGATGAGAACCTTTTTGAAAAGAGAAAGTTTTTATTCATGTTTCGTGGACAAACTGCCCTTTTCTCAGTTGATTTGGCGGCCACATGCTCTTTGTCTGGTCGTCATAACTTCGTGGTCAATGTATTTGTTCAGATATCCGTTTCGTGCTAGGTCTTCCATCTGCTCTCGTAGATCTTTACATCCGTCAGTTGCATGTCCTCTGGAGTTGTGGTGTACGCAATAAGCCTTTTGTTCCTCTTGTCCGGGGGAAACCTTCGTTGGTCGGGTTCTACTAAGAGGCCTTTCCCCTGGATCTCCATGATAATTTGTCCCAGTGGTTTCTTTAGGGGAATGTATGCATCTTCCCCGACCACATGGTTTACTTGGGTTGGCGCCCTTCTCTCTTGATTGTCCCGGTGCAGTGGCTTGAATTCTTTGTACTTCGGGAGTGGTCTTCTGGATTCTCTTTCTGTTCGGCGGGGAGCACCCTCCTTTGCGGTTCTTTCTCTGATAGTGTTCCCTTTTCGGGATACTTTCTCTTCGTTCTCCAATGAAACGAATTTTCGGGCCACCTCCAGAGCGGGGTGGCGTAGTCGGGGTGTCTTGGATCCTTAGATGGGTCCATAGCCTTCCGACTTTCAAGGCTCCCTTCAGGCTTTCCAGGGCCTCGGGGGATTCATACCCTCCGACTTCGAGTACCATATTATGGTATCTTTCAATAAATATCTTCAGGGGTTCATCGTCTCCTTGCTTCATAAGTCTTAATTCTCCAATCGTCTTTTTGGGGACGCAAGCCCCTTTGAAGTGTCGAATGAACGACTTCTTAAGTTGTGTGAAGTCTCTGATGCTCCCCGGAGCCAGGCTTCTGTACCATAGGATGGCGGGTCCACTTAAAGTTAGGGGGAACACTTTGCAGACGGCATCTCCTACTACTCCCTGGACTTCCATCAACAAGACAAAGCTTTCGATGTGTGATTTCGGGTCAGAGTGGCCTTTGTAGGGTGCCATGGTCGGCATGCTGAATCGCTTTGGGAATCTTACCGACCTTATTTTCTCCGCGAGAGGAGATTCATCTTTGCCGTCCTGGACATCCCCTTTGTTTGCACTGGGATGTACTCCCCATTTGATCAGCTCCTCCCGTAACCAAGATTTCATGTTGCTATCTTTGGTGCTACTCCGTCTCCTGCGGTCTCCTTTCTTTTGTTATTCCGGGGGTGGTGCTTCTCGTGGCTGGTATCTTCTGTACTTCTTCGTCGTATTCTTTCTCCTTTCGCCGGGTGTTGCGAAGGCTATCATAGGAGGGGTCTGGTGATGATTTGTCACTCTCTTCCTCCCATGTGTCCTCGGTCCGGGAATCTCCCTGAACCACTACGGATCTTACCCTGTAAGGATCCTTCTTCCGGGGTCTGTCGTCCTCACTTATATCGACAATTCTTTTTCCTTCTGCTATGTCGTTCCTTTGTCGGCTAATCCCCGCTTCGAATTTTTCATTGTGTGCTCCTTCTATCCTTTCCAACCGGTCTACTATGGTTTTTAGCAGGGTTTGATTTTCCTTCCTTTCTTTCCTTAGGTTCTCCTCGATCTTCTCCATCCAATCTGTGGCTGAGTTTCCTGATGACTGGTGGTTTCCGTCTTCCGCCATTGTCTTACTACACGAGTTGTTTTGTCCAGTTCCCCACAGACGGCGCCAACTGTTGACGGTGGATTTTAGTCTCAGGGTAATATTGGAATATCACTCCCGAAGAAATCCTCCCTCAATAGTGAATTTGTTTGGTTATGGGGGACCAAAGGCAAACTTAGCAAAAAACAGATAAACACACCAATCAACAAGGAGATTTAACGTGGTTCGGTGGATTTGGATCCGACCTACGTCCACGGACACAAACAAGATGGTACTTTTATTACTCAAACACGCTTCTCAGCTCTCTCTTTTGTTTACAAGTCTCACAATAATGATCTTGATCTCCACTTTTAACTTTCAACTTCCTCTCAACTTTTTACTTCCTCAACTTGTTACCTTTTTACCTAGGCTCTACCCTCCTATTTATAATAGTGTAGAAATCATATTCCTATTTGTACAAGAATTTCCTAGTTGAAACTACTTTTTCCCATAAGGATTCCTAGTCAAAACTGTTCCCTTTTCCATAAGGATTCCTAATCAAAACTACCTTACTTCATTTATCCTATTAGGATATTAACTCACCCGTTTTCCTCATGAAAATAGGATAACTTGTCATCTTATCCACAATGATAGGGTGTTATCTTCTGGAGCACGCCTCGCTATATGGTCGGTCTTCATGAGGTCGGTCTTCATGTGGTCGGTCATAATAGTCCTTTGAGCTGAGAATGCTGTTGTAAATCTTATAATGCCCGGTCATCCGATCTTATGTGGTCGGGTTACAGATCATAAGTGCTCGGCTCCTAACTCATGTGGTCGGGTCGGTATTAATGATCTCGATCAAGAAGGGAGTTACCCTTTTGCCCCTGTCGTGCTGTCTTAAATACCATAGTGCCTAAAAACACCATCAACATATATCATAATATATGTATTTGATATTTAATGTAAATATAATACATATATTTAAGATATGTGTATTTAATATTTAATTATTTAAATGTTAAATAATTAAAATAATTATTTTATAAAAATCTTTTACCATGATTAATGTTAGGAAATGACACCATTTGATTAGTAACATTGTTGATTTACTTTTAAGGTAATAGTTACCAAATCAAACAAGTAACTAACTAAATGAAATTGAAATGAAATTAACAAAAATCTTAATTTGCTTTCTCACTCTCACGCCCATTTGGAGAAACATATATAAGGTTTTTTGTTTCATTTTCAAAAAACAACACAAGTTACTAAATAAAAATTACAAGTTTGAGAGAAAAAAACTTGAAGAACAAAGGAAAAAGTTTATGGAAAATTTGATTTTATAAGTATTTTTCAACTTCTTCAACTAGAAAAATGTTTTCATGTTTCTAAGCTTCACATTTGTTGCTTAGAATTTTCTCTACTCTTTAAGTAGGTAATTAAATTGGTTTGAGACTTGTTGGAAAGATGTTTGCATGTTTATTAACAAAGTATGATTATAATTGGTTATTAAGCATTCTTTTGATTAATTAGTAATCAAGTTGTCATTCTAGAGTTTTAAGGCTACTCATTTATTAATTAATCCTTATTATAATCTAAAGTTCTAAATCTACAAAGAATTATAAAACTCGAAGTTTTAAATTTATGTTATAATTAAAGAACCTGAAGTTTTAGCCTCACTAATAAAAATTTAGATTAAAACATGAAGTTTTAAATCTACCAATAGGGGAGTGTTGTAAATATGTAATGCGGTCGCCATTATTTTAATCTTTATCTTTTATTATTGAGATAAATTTTTTTTTTTTATTTTTGTAATATATCTCATACTAAATATGGATAATTATCTCATCATAATTCCTCATTGTAAATACAGAGGAACCATTATAATTTTTATTCATTCAAATTAATAAGAAAAACTTGCACCTTTAGAAGATATTCTCTTCTTCTATTTTTCTTTTTTTTATAAAAGAACCGCAATTTACAAAAATTTAGAAAATTTATTTTACTTTTTATACTCTTTTGCACGTTAACCTTTTAAATTAGAATTCGAGGCGGCTCTTGTAATTTAAATTTTTTTGTCATTTTAAATTAGCATAGGATTACTGTCAAAGTTATATATGCATTTGTGACTACTACTGATAATATTAAAAATATTTATAGGATAATTGGACTTTGTAGTTCATATGCGACGTGAAATTTATGAAGGTATAATTATACTTACGGATTTAAGCAATTTGATTGATTTCAAATATATTTATATCCATTTTTTTTATTTGATTTCTTTTTAAAAAAAATTACAAATTGAATATTGGTGATTTCATATAAAACGACTCATGAAGAGCTCGTGAATTTATTTATACTTGAGAAATAAAATCCATTATGCAATATTTTGAGAAGAAAGTTCTTTCAAATCAGGCTTTGAAAATTATTAAGTTGATGTGTTAATTAATATCATATAAATTCCTGGAGTATTTTATATAGGAAAATCATTATAAAATTATTATTTTCATTATTTATAACATGCAATATTATTTATAGGTTCTGAAATACCAAATTTTATCTTATATTTAATTGTATATTATATAGTATTTGCATTATTGCAAATAAAGTATTGCTTATGATAAACTTTTAAACATGTAAGTGATTTGTAAAAATATTTCTTTGTGCAAGAAATGATAAATTTTTTATTTAGAAGATCAACACAATTTATAAAATAGTCAAGTTACAAGTTTGAAACTTTATTTATTCAAAAAGTCTAGTAGATTATTTCACCTAAGGCAATATTACATTTCCTTACATTATAGAGATGTGTACTCTTTCTCCTTAAATTGTGGACCATTATTCCTTACATTATAACATATTTACTTGCTTTGTGCCTATAAAATACGGGTTTGTCTTAATATTTTATACACTTGAACCAAAATAATAAGATAAGAGAATGACTTCATATGGTTGAAAAAGGTATATTCTATATTTTGTGTTTATGATTTCTTCTTTACTAATTATCATTTCACACGTTATCGGCATGAATCTCTATCCCTAGAAGATCTACTTGTCCTTTTGAGTATAAGGTAATATTTTTCAATTGATCTTACTCCAAAATATATGAATTGAACTATCTTGATTTTTGTCCAAATTCATATGTTGGGATTTTTTAACGGTATTATCGGGTAACGCAGCGGAACACGAAAAATCTAATTGTTTCGATTTTAATAATTTTTCTTGGGTAATTAAAATAAACTAATTTATTCTAATTACTCAATACTCAAAAATTCAATTTTTACCTTAAGTCTAGAATTTTTTTCCAAATTGCCGTGAACCCCCAAAAGTTTACATTTTGATCATTTTAGTCCTAATTTGTCAAATACAAATTAGGTGATTTCCAATTACTACCAAAATGATTTATACATCAAAATACAACTCACACACAAAATCCCAATTCTTGTCAAATTACCGAGAGCCTCCATTATTATGCATTTTGATCATTTTAGTCATAAATTGTCAAATACATGTTTAGGTGATTTCCAATTACTACCAAAATGATTCATACATCAAAATACATCACATATATGAAAAACCCCAATTTTGGTTTAGGCAAAAATCCTAATTTTTCAATTAATCAAATTAACCAAAATTAATTCAATACAACACTTTAATCTAATCTCTACAACACCAAACAAGTCTCACCACTTTGAAACAACTAAATAAAAATTCTAGGTCATCAATGAGTGACCTAACAACTCTAGAATGACAATCAAATCATCTAATGACTAAAAGTGCGCTTAATAGCCATTTATAAGCTTAATTTGATTACATACATGCATACATCTTTCATTCAAGCTTCCAAACTTCTCAACACAAAACCAAAAGAGTGGAAAACATGTAGACATCATATGTTATAGCTAAGAACAATAGAAATATTTTTTATCTAAAAAAAAAGTTAAAATTATTTACCAATCTTCAAGTTTTCCTTGGATTTTTCTTTAGCACTTCATTTTTTCTCTCAACTCTTTTTGTTTATGTATTTTGGAGGCTTAACCTACTGGAAGCAAATGAAAAATAAAATCCTTATATATATTTAGGGTTTGGCCGAAAATGGGTAAGAAAAAAAAATAGATATTTTCCAATTTAATCAAATTAAGAAATCAAAATCAATTTGATAACCATTTTCAATAAATGTAAATAAGTCAAATATTTACACTTTAATCATTTCCAAACTTAAATATCAACTTAGATATTTTGTATTTCAATTTCTTTATTATTTAACATTAAATATTAAATAATTACTTAAATATAAATATCTAAATATATTGTAACACCCCGCCAGAGGCAGGATGAGACATGATTGACCCATCTCCATAAGCCTCTAAATTTACGAAAATCTGGCATGATGTATCCTAAAACCGGACAACCTGGATCTCAGTCCAGTATCAAAACGAACCTGAAATAAACATCATATATTATAACGGACCTCAGGTCCACACCAACACATCAAAATCATCACCTAAGGGCTTATGTGCCCATATCATCTATCAACACTCAATGGCTCTGTGCCCACAACATCATAAACAATCAAAACATTTACTTAATATTTACAAACAGTGTGCTCAGCACGACAAATAAAGCAATAACCAAATATCCTAAACTTCTTAAACTTCTTAAACTTCTTCTAGGACACCTACGAGGGTGACAGCCGCTTGGGTGATCCGCGTCTTAAGCATGATTTCCAAAGCTGAAGTGGTTGACCCATCTGGAAGCCAACCTGCAACACTAACAAACCGATTTGGTGTGAGTTCTAAAAACTCAGTAAGTAACCATGCTAGTATTACAACAAACAAGTCAAACATTTATGACAAACAAAAATATCAGTAATTTATCAGAATTACTAAATTATTACAAATTTGAATTTATTAACTTGTTATTATCCTTTATTCTTAACTCATGTCAAATTTTCACATATGTGCTAATATATTAGCTAACATCCAAAGTATACAAAGCAAAACTCGAATACAATAGTATATCGTTTAATATCAAATTCATTTCAATCACGTGAAACATGAAGTCATACATCTATACTTTTATCACAATTATCTAACTTTGAAATATCATCAAAGCATTATGTTAAATAAACTTTCCTCAATACCAAAACAAACCTCATTAACTTCCTTTAATTACAGTAACCTTACAAGGGCTTAACATTCAAGATTCATATGCATTTAGGCATACCGTAGCACACCTCTCTTATATACATGCCAAAAACAATTCCAAAGTTCTTATACATATACATACATACCAATACAACTTAACAAACGCGTTTTATAACATCTAATACTCATATTAGTTTTCAAATTCATTCATTCATTCATTTCACATAAGCGGTCACCATCCTTATAATCTACGAGTTCTATCATACACGTACATACACACAGTCACACCACACAATCATCATGCAACCAACCACGAAACACACATAACATCCAATACATTAAAGAAAACATAACCAAACAATACATATATATATGGCTGGCTTGTACATACAATGCTCGTACGAGACTCATTGCCTATTTTAAAATAGGTATGAGATGAATTCCGTCTGAACGGATTCCTAACAAGCTTGACTACAATACCATAAAATCATCAACCAATTAAACCTACATTCATGCATACATATCACGACACACTAAACGACTTCTCATACACAAGCACATCCATAACAAACACTCTAAAACATCATTCAAACACTCACATACATACACATATTTCAAACATACGAATATACATATTACTTCGATTTCAAGTACCATAGCCTTTATCGATCTTCATGTTTTAACATCATATGCAAATACGAATATATGTTAATATACTTATACCTTTCCATATTCATTTATATACATGCGTTCATATCGATACAGGTTCATACCCTTACATACATCCATACATACACATACCATTACGAGTCCAAGCAGTTACATGCATCAATACATACATGTAGCCATTAAACTCATCAATCTTTTCAAAATACATATCATAGCATTATCCTTGAACATTCCACTTCAAAACACATCAATACATACATACATACATTATTATCATCATCAAACTACCCACTTCATATCATAGCAATAACAAAAATCCATACATGTGATGGTAGACTAACTCAACTATACACAATCTCGAAATCCTTTCTCAAATCCATCTTGTAACTATCTTAAATCTTTCAATTGTCTCTACACACAAACACACACACACACATATGCGTGTGTGTGTTTACGAAATGAACAATTCGAGAACTCATCGCATTGGTTACTTACCTGGCTTCGCGAGCACTCTAGGTCTTAGTCACATCTTTCAAAACAATGGCGAAAAGTCGTCAGAATCGTGATTTACGGTATTCTCCACTTAACTACGATAAAATCCCAGATCTTTCCGGAACACCCAAATCAAGTCATTTTTCAATGTTTTTAGTTTCAATAATCTTAAAACACCATCACAAACTATTCCAAGCCACTAGTTCACCTAAATTCTCTGTTTATGCGTTTTTAGAAAATCTTCTGAAAAAGTTTCCGTAAACGCTACGGAAGGGTCCCGAACCCTCCGAACCTACCCGAATTTATCTAAACACGTTTGTAATATCATAAATAATTCATAACTATCATCAAAATCGAAAAACATCTTTATATGCAAAAATCCATTTTTATCGAAAACTTGCGTATTCTATCAAATCGATCAAACTCATTCTGTTTTCACTCGAATTCTACCGAATACTTATAATCTATATACTAATACTCAAACAATTCATTTTATATAATTACGCTACTCTACGAAACTACTGGATGCATCCAAACATTTAACGAAAAAAATGAAATTTGCGGATTTTTACCGGGAGGTCTTACCGAAATTTCGAGGCCATATACGGACTCCAAACGATCCCACGAACACGCTGGAATTGACGAAATTTTGATCGGAGCTACTGTTCATAATGGGTCACTATTCATCTGAATCTTCTTCCCTCGTTTCGCGTGCGATCGAGTATGGATCGGAAAAATCATCACTGTCATCTTGTAGTACTATCTAAGAGCTTCGATTTGGCAGGTGGCTCGGGCTGTGAAATGAAGCGACGAGCCGGGATCAAAAAATTTACCACACGTATCTCTCTCATCTCCCTCGCCATTCGCTGGTGTGCTGGGGCTGTCGCTGGCCACAACAAGGTGGAGGGGTGGCCGGTGCACCCCCATGGCTGGTTGTACCGGCCGGTGGCGGCTGGCAGGCTGCCGGCACGACCAACTGCTGCCATTTACGTTTATAGAGACATGTGGGGTCGTGTGGGGGAAAATGTAATGTTGTATCATTTTAGTAATATGCAGAAACTATGGGGTATTTATCAGAAAGTTTCTGAAAATTACATTCTGACCCTCGAAAATTTCAATTGAGCTTATGTCATGGGGTTTTCACGAAAATTGATATTTTTGAAGCCCTTTTGATATAGATTTCGAAAAATGGTCAACATAAAAGTTATTCTTCTCGGAAAAACGAGTTTGATGGTTCAAGAATCAACTCAATCGGATTTCATTTGCTATATTTATAACCAAAACAAGAAACTTTTACGCGTATAACGATATAAACAGATATTGCGTAACCAGTTCTCGGAACCACCCGTTTTCCAATGCGATGAAAATTCACTTAAAAAATATTCCGATCTATTTTTCCAACACACAAACTCTTATTTTCGAATACCATCATGTTCCAAATCTTTAACTTTAATTCAGAAACATCTTAGAACTACTCTGAAAAATTTAGAATATTACATATATGTATTATATTTACTTTAAATAATCCAATACATATATTAATGATATATATCAAATAACATAATTTGAAAATTAATTAATGTGTATTTAACAAAATCATATATTAAATAAATACACATTAATTAGGAAAAGACAAAAAAACTCCTATGCATGTATCTTTCCGTTTTAACCGTTAAACGATTTATAAATAATCAATATTATTCAAAACTATTGCCCTAGTGCTCTAGAGTATATTTCATTATGTGAGACTCTTTAAGTTCAGGCATATCCGTCACGAAATCCAATTTAGTGTCCATAATTTACCCACCCAAAAATTATGACGACCACAAATAAACTCGCTGAACTATACAGATCGAGATCATCGCATACGTATAATCCCTTCATCACAGGTATCCTGATTATTCCAGAGATATAGATATAAATGTCAAATCTCTATAGATATAATCTCGTCGACGTTTCTCATTAGCAATCTCTTAATAACACTTAGAACTCACTTTTACAGTGTACCAATGGCCCATGGATTTAACAGATTGTTAATCCCATATTGAATACCTATACTCTGTACATAGAGCTGATAGATCCTTTCTTGACACACACAAGATATCATGAGGATATGTCCACACCTAACGAACAAGCGGAGGTTGACCTAAATAGGTCGGTGTCGTGACTGCCATCAAAGTGTGGAGGATATCTCATATATCCACAATGGTATCTCAAGTCAAAGAATCACTATGTTATACAACCCGAGAAGATTATTATTGACGTTGGTGTACCATCCATTAAGAATCTTCGGTGAGTCATTCAGTGTTCATCCGATATAAATACCTACATGTCTATACGAGTCTCCAAGTCTCATGGTTCATTAAACAACCATTGGAATCCAGTATTCCAATATACGATATGTACCGGTCTCAGCGGGTTTACTTACTAACCAAGTAATGTAAACCTTGACCAGGAACAGTTTAATAATGATACTGTTATGATATAACTCAATGTCAGTTGCGACGCTTTTGTAATTGTATCATAACTAATCATTCTAAGGTTAATTACGTCTTTACCATATAAAGAAGAAGCTATATTAAAGAAACTGTTCATTTTATTCATAATAAAATATTTACAGAAGTAATTACAGGGAAATACAAATAGAAATTGGCACTCTGAGCACAAACCCTAACATCATATTCATATATTGTTTATGCATTATAATAATTTTGATTAATGGTTGGATGAATATGCATTAGTCATTATTTATACTCTTATTACAATCAAATTCCTATTAAATTGTATTATTGAATTAAAAAAAAAGTTTACTTTGACTTGAGAATATCAAAATCTTTGAAAAGAGAATAAAAATAAGCATGCATTATCCACAATGAAGAAAAATTATTCTCATTATAAGTTCATGGAGAACTATAATAAAGATTGTGATATTATTCACCATTTTATCATTGAGGGAATATAAGAAATAAAGATGATGATTTTCCTTTATCATCATTTTTTTTAAAAAAGAAAAAAGAAAAATGACATTAACAGAGTAAATCAAATACATCCATCAGAATCTCACGGATCCAAAAACTACAACTCGGATTGCTAAGCGCTATCTTAGCCAATATATAGGCTTTGATATAACATGCTCTCGGAGCAAATTTAAAGGAAACTATGCCTATGGACCTCGCTAAATGCTGAATCTCATCAATAATCCAGTATCTCTTTTAGGCTATTGTCCAACCTGCACACAAAATTAATCACATTCCTCGCATCACCTTCCGTTTATACTAGGTGAAAATATGCATAATTAGGTGTGACTAATCACCTTTGTCTACCATTTTAATTTAATCCAATTAAATCTAGACAAAGTTTAATCAATTGATTAGTTCATTGTTTACCACTTTGATTTAATCCAATTAAATCAAGCCAAATATACCTATTATTACATATTTTATAATTAACAAAATATCCTCCAATGGTAGAAATATTTATGAAACTACAACAAAACCCTTGTGTGATTTTGGATTAATCCAATTAATATGATTGGGTCAAAGTAAATAATTAATGTTATCCAATAACACTTAAATATTTTAAATGATAATTATAATATCAAATATTATTTATTATCAAACATTATTGGCTACCTAAGTGTTCAACGAGTACACTTCATATTGCGGGACTCTCTAAGTCTAGACACGTTCATCATATAAGCCTAGCCTATATGTACGCAATTCGTCCACCTCTGAATTCGCAAAGAACACAAACAATATTTCTGAACTATACAAGTTGAGGTCATCACATATGTTTAATAATCCCTCATTCGTAGGCTATCTAAGTTGTGCTTAGGAAATATAGATTACACCGTCAAGTTTCTGAGGCACATATCTCATATTGTCGACATGTCCACTATTCTTTACAACTAATTAGAACACCATTTCTGATATGCGATCCACCATTGGTGATCGGCTTTGGCCAAAGTCTTAAGAATCGCGACTGACTCACATGGATATCTTAATCCCTTATGGTACACATACGAGCTGACAGATCCTATCTTGATACGTAGTTGATTAACGAGTGCATCGATCCACACCCAACGAACACTTAGCGGTCATACCATGAAAGGTCTCTGACATATATGACATCAAAATATAGAGGATCACATACAAAATCAATGTTATCCTATAATCAAAGGATCACATATGTTACTCGACTCGAGGAGATTCCTATTAACGATGGTGTGTACTTCAACCTATTAGGAATCACCTGTGATTCATTAAGTATTTGGTCCAACAAATACCCACATGTCTATATGAGCTTCCATTGCTCATGGTACATCGGGTTAAACCATTGGAACTCCAATTCCAATATACGATATGTGATAGTCTTCTAGGTTATAGGAATTCAACTGTATTCCAAAACCAACGACTAAGAATATTAACTTTAAAAATAATTTATAATAGTAATATTATCCCAATTTCGGACCACCCAGTGTCCAGTATTACTACATGACTATTCTAAGATCGATGTCATTCTCAACATATTTATATATAGACTTATATGCATTATGACATAAATTGCCATTAACATGGTTGAAATGAAAATATAGTTATTTTATTATTAAATAATAAAATATAATGTACAATACATTATTCGGATTGACGCTCCAAGCACAAACTCCAACAAACTCTCACTTGCCTAATGTCAATCCGAATGGTACCGAAGTCTCATCTTCTCCACATGTTTATCGAATAACTTAGGATGTAAGACCTTAGTAAGTAAGTATGTTATGTTGTCTTGTCCTTAAACCTTCAAGACCATTATATTTTTTGTTCAATAATCTCTCTCCAAGCACCAACTTTAACATCTGAATCCTGAAAATTTGGACCATATGGATCTGAATCTGGATATATTTAAATCGGATCTGGATATATTGGACAGAATCTAGCAATATGATTTTTAATATATTTTTTCAATTATATTTTTATAAAATTAATAAAATTATGGACTTTGTCTCGGAAATCCAAACCTGCATGGATCTGGATTCGGGTATACTAGACTAGATCCAAAAATCCAGATCAGGGAAATTTTTTATGGACTCGGGTCTTCTGGATGTATATGGATTCGGGCCGGACCCACTTTCGAAAATATCCATGTCTGGATCATACGGGTCTAGAATTTTATTATTGAGTCCAAATTTTTTTTATAAACCTGGGTTTTTCGGGAAAATGTAAATCTAGGCTGGACCTAGACCTTTTTGCTATGCCTACTTCTAACCGCCCAAATAGAATGGTATCAGAGCAGGTTTTAACCATGCAACACATGTATTTAAATATATGCCTCTGTAATTTAATTTAATTATGCATAAGTCATATTGGATATGCATTGCATGTTTTAAATTAAAATTTTATTTTTGATCCAAGCATTTTAATGACTTAATTGTCATAAATCTCCAGTGATTAGGTGATTATGTTATTTTAAATAATAATATTAATAATGTTGGAGTGTTATTGGATGGTCTGTCTTGTCAATACGGAGATGAATGATTTCTTATTACTTATGCCCAATACTGTCATTATTGTGAGGGTATAAATGGGTGGAACCTAGGTTGCTTCGGTAAAAAATTAGATATAACATGATGAGTTGACGTACTCACCCAATACTATCATTATTGTGAGGGTATAATTACGAAACACATTAGTGCACATTGACAAGTATACACCTGGAACACGTCTTAATCTAATACCGTCATTATTGTGAGGATAAGAAAAGGTTCAGGATCAAACTTAGGAGTCACATGGATGTGATTGACATTTGAGGTTTACCTAATGAGTTTATGAAGGCCAAGACCGTCATTATTGTGAGGCTGAAGTAAATGTCATGGGATCAACGTCCCGCTATGAAATTTGATTGTCAAATTTCTATTTTTCCTTTAAGGGAGATTACAGAATTACCTAAAGTAGTGAGAGGGCATAATAGATTTAAAATCTATAATCTTATTAGTGTTCTTATATTGAAATGAAAATGTTCTGCTAATTTTTGATTATTGTCTTGTAGAAGGCAATAAAAGTCAGGCAGATTTTCATAAAATATCGGTAATATAATTTCCTTATCCATCTCCGCATCCTTCAAAATTAGCCTCTTCTTAAGCAGTTGATCCACCTCCAATAATACAAAATCCTTAAAAACTTCCCAAAATAGTCTCCCATTTTCTGTGTGAACTTCAATAACCCTCCATAATTTGCTCCCAAGTTTTAAGGCAGACTCTACACTCATGCACATTACAGGAATATTATATACACTACAAGAAAATGTACCTTTAGCTTCTAAACATTTAGAGTCGAACTTAGTTTCGACGCTAATAATTAATTTTAGCATCGATTAATAATTTCAACGCTAAAATTATAACTTTTAGCATCGAAAGATCTTTTGGACGCAAAATGGTCTACTTTTAGCGTTGCATATATAATGTGACGCTAAAAGTTATAATTTTAGCGTCGAAATTATGTCGGCGCTAAAGATTTTTAACTATTCCCCTTACATTGGGCGTCGAAATTAATTATTCGACGCTAAAAGTTGTATATGACATTCATCATTGACTATTTTGCATCGCCAAAGGTTTATGACAATACCACAGATGGTCCTTTTACCTCTAGCGTTGAAATTAAATTTCGACGCTAAATGTCAAATTTTTAGCGTCGAAATTTGATTAGCGTCGAATTATAGTAATTCGACTCTAAAACTATATTAAAATGCATCACCACCAACCCTTTTACTCTCTCATATGCAACCTCACAACTCTAACTCCTACAAATTTTAAATAAAACTCTAATTAATTTTCCATAAGGTAAATTTTCTTTCATATCTCTTTATTATTTTTCTTTATATTTGAAAAGAATAAATATTCTCATTTAAGTTATTTCAGTTTAATCTTTCTAAAAAATTATGATTTTCATTTTTTATAATTATATTTATTATATACCTTGTGTTAGTGGTTTATAATGCATATATGTAGATCAGTTAATTAACTAAATAAGTTTTATTTTGTAACTAATTAATTAATTAACTGAATATATATGTGTATCCTTAAATAAATAATTAATGAATTGGTGATGTTGATGAGTGTAATATGATGCCTAATAATTATATTTTTATATTTAGATATTTGGCTGAAATGGATAGAAATAGGATGAGCTCAGTGGATAGATTGAGTGTTGAATACCGTAATAGAGTGTATGAGTTCATGGAATCGGAAAAGTAACACATTGATGCAGAAGGTCGTGTTCGGTGTCCATGTATAAATTATTTGAATAGGAAAATGAAATGGTTAGATGAAGTTCATATTCATTTATACATGCTGGGAATATCACCAACTTACCGTATGTGGATATATCACGGTGAGCAATATAATTCTCAATCACGGTTTATTGATTCCAATGAAGGGAGCAATAGTTACAATCAACCTGCAAAGGATGAGATAACTGATGCTTTGCATGACTTACAAGGTCTATAAGTTGGTCATAGTGTTAGCGGTGATATACCAGTGTTAGGTGGAAATGATCAAAATTTATTTAGTGAACTACTTGATGAGGCCAAAAAAATACCATTTGAAGGTGATGGAATATCGATCTTGAATTTCGTTGTGAAATTATTACACATTAAAGTGATCAATAGAATGACCAACAAAAGTATTGATATGATGCTAGACTTACTAGGTAAATGTTACCGGTTGGAAGTGAATTGCCTAAGTTGTATTACGAGGCAAATAAAATATTGTGTGATCTGGAAATGGGGTATGAATCTATTCATGCTTGTAAGTATGACTGTGTATTATTTCATGCCGAGTATGAATCACTTGAATATTGTCCGATAAATGGTGAAAGTAGGTACAAAGTCTGTGGTATGGGGAAGAAATTGCCTCAGAAGATATTACGATATTCCCATTAACGTCCAGGCTGCAGAGGTTGTTCATGTCACAATACACAACGACTGACATGATGTGGCATCATGAAAAGAGGATCGGTGCGGAGGGCATACTCAGACATCTTGTGGATGGAACCGAGTGAAAGGAATTGATGATATGTACCCCCGTTTCACTGAGGACCCCCGTAATGTCAGGTTAGGTCTCACCTCCGATTGTTTTAACCCGTTTGGGAATATGTACAACTCTTACAGCATGTGGCCCGTTATTGTTATTCCATATAACTTACCTCCATGGAAATGTGTGAAGGATCCGTTCATGTTTATGTCATTGTTTTTCCTTGGTCCACGTTCCCTAGTAAAGATATGAATATTTACTTGAGACCATTGATCAAGGAGTTACAATAATTATGGAATGTGGGTGTGCATACCTATGATGCAGCTTCTCAAAAGTATTTTCAGATGCATGCTGCATTATTATGGACCATTAATGATTTTCCAGCTTATGGTTTATTATCTGGATGAAGCACTAAAGAATACAAGGCATGTCCAGTTTGTGCGGGTCAAACACCTTCCCAACGGTTACGGAATAAAATAGGATACACAGGGCACGTGATATTTTTTTAGTTGAGTCATCCTTAGCGGAGAAGTAAATTATTCAACGGTCAATAAGAACCTCAGAGTATGCCCAATCCATTGTCTGGATTCGACATATTTTGCCAACATCAACATCTCAGAGATAGCATACCAGAGAAACATCCTAATAATAGAGATAAACATCGAAAACGTCAACCTGAAGAGTTGAATTGGACGGGAAAGAGTATTTTCTTTGAGTTAAAGTATTGGGGAGTCTGATTCTGCGACATAATTTGGATGTAATGCATATAGAAAAAAACATATGCGAGAGTTTAATGGGCACATTGTTCAATATCCCGGGTAAGACGAAAGACACTGTAAATGCTAGATTGGACCTACAAGATCTTAGAATTCACAGTGAATTGCATTTACAGGTCACTCCTCGAGGTCTTATTAAGCCAACTGTTAGTTACGTGATAACTGAATCAGAAAGAAAATCATTTGTGATTGGCTGAAAATGGTTAATTTTCTTGATGATTAAGCATCGAATATTGGACGTTGGGTCAGGGATGATATGATAACTAGGTTAAAGAGTTACTACTGTCATGTGCTTCTGGAGATTCTCTTTCATGTTGCCATTTGACCTTATCTGCCACCGAATGTATGCGACATCGTACTTGATATATGTGGCTTCTTCAAATAATTATGTCAGAGGACATTGACCACATTTGTTATTGACGAACTTGAGTAAGGAATCGTGATAATCCTATGCAAGCTGGAGCGAATATTGCCACCCTTTTTTTATGTGATGGTTCATCTGGCCGTGCATTTACCATCCGAAGCTAGGAATGGAGGTCTTGTCCATTACAGATGGATGTACCCCATTAAGAGGTAATATATAGTTTTAAATATTACATTCTTAAATTTGATTTTGCATTAAATTTATTAATAATGCAAATTTATTGTAATATATGCAGGGCTTTGGGACATTACAAATAATATGTGAAAAACAAGGCGCGGCCTGAAGGGTCAATAGTAAAGGCAGTTTTAATAAGTGAGGCAATAACATTTTGTTCGATGTACATACAGAATATTGAAACTCATTTTAATCATCGGCCAAGAAATTATGATGTAGATGAAAGTAATCAGCAAGATATCACATTGTTCCGTCAAAATTGCAGACCGTTTGGAGCATTAGGTGTCAAATTTCTAACATTTGAGGAAGCTCAACATGCGCATTGGTTTATATAGAGTAATTGCGATGAAGTGCAACTATACTTAACGTAAGTCTTGTGGTGCATAAGTGTATTTTTATTGTCTTATATTAACGTAACTCATTTTTTGTAGGCAACATATTACCATGCTACAATGTGGTACTGACCACAACGTTGATGAAAGACACAAAAAAGAATTTCCTAAATGGTTTAAGGCAACTGTAAGCCCTAATATTTTCTATTTATTTTTATCATAACAGTAAATATTTAATGTTTGTTATAATAATACATAAATATAATCATATGTTAGATAAACAACCAAGTGCAAAATGGTCAACTGGACTCGTCCTCTTCGTTAGTTGCAGTGGCATATGGGCCTCAAAATCAGGCTTATAAATACAGTGGATGCATTGTGAACGGAGTTAGATTTCATACCGAGCAGCGAGATGTTTCACATGTCACTTAGAATTATAGAATTATAGTCCCAAGAGAACACGGCTCTGATATTGTTGACTTCTACGGAGTGTTGCAATCAGTCATTGAGTTGATATATAGACCCAGATGACGTACAATGCTATTCGAATGCAAGTGGTTTGACACAAATGCCAAAAAGAGGAGAATTAAATTTAGTAATCATCTAACGTCAATTAATGTTCAACGTTATTGGTACAAGAATGATCCATACATTTTTTGCACCCAAGCACGATATGTGATATATATATATTTGATCCAAAGTTAGGAAATGGATGGATGGTGGTAGAAAAGTTTCAACATAGGGGCATTTGGGACACGCATGAGAAAGATAGTGTTGAAATTTCAGATGAAGCACATCAAGTCTCTGACAACTTTGAAGTTCATAAACAGATATTTCATTTACCAAATATCCAAGTTACTGAAAATATCACGTTAACTCAAGAAAATACAGATGTTGAGATAATTCATCAATCTCAAGTTAGCGTGGAAGTAGCAAATGAAGAAGAATTTGAAACTGAATATGAGTTCGAGTCCTTTTAAGAATCCTCATATACCGAAGATAATAGTGACTTATCTAGTTAGTATATGTGTCATGGATGGATGGTTGTTACTATTATTATTATAATGGATGGATGGTTGTTGTTATTATTATTATTATCATGGATGGATGGATGGTTGTTGTTGTTGTTGTTGTTGTTATTATTATTATTATTATTTAAAAGTCTAACATTTAGCGTCGATTAAAATTTTCGACGATAAAAGTCAAAAAATTAGCGTAGCTAAATGTTAAAAAATTAAATTCCCCCAAAAAAAATTACCCTAATTTTTTGTTAGCCGCCAATGTTTTAGCCTCGAAATATTCGACGCTGAAATGAAAATAATTCAACGCTAAAAGTTTATTAAAATCCCAAAATCAGTTTCCCCCTCATTTCTACTTCTGCGTGCTTTCTTCCCTAAATTCCTAATTCAAACAAGAAATTATCCAGAGGGTGATTTGACTCAAGAACAAGGATTGGTCGGTGATTGAAGATTATCCATTTTTGGTTAGTACCCACTTTCATAAACCCTAATTATAGTTTTTTGTAATTTTTTTTGTTGGTTCCATTATTTTGTGTTTGATTTATTTTTGGGTATTAGGGTTTGTGGGTTTGCGAATTTGTTAGTTTTTGATTTGCGAATTTTGTATTAAGGTTTGTGGGTTTGCGAATTTATTAGTTTCTGGTTTGATTAGATTATGGTCAGGGTTATTTGATTTGTGTTTGATTTATTTTTGGGTTTGTGTTTACTTAGATATGTTAATTGCAGCCAATACTTAATGGAGACTCTGTGTGAAAATTAATTGGGTGGATGGATGGTAAGTGTTGGCTGATAATAATGATGATCACTCTTTCGGTATGAAGAGCTAATGCATATGAAGTGTATGGAAATTGATAAATTGGTTCCTTATGTAATGTTAATAACATGAAAGAAGTTTAAATATTAATGTTAATGTTGTGTAAGTGTGATGCTAGTTCTTATTATATGATGGTGATTTGGATAATGTGTCATATGTATGTTATGTAAAGAATATGTTTGTAGTGCTTAGGGAAATGTCGGAAATATTTGAAGCCTTATTAGGATGGCTTTGCAAGAATGGGTCTGACTTATAAAAATGTACATGTGTATATGGTAATGAGCATGAAAAAGTGTGAAGTGTTGATGATAACAAACATATATGATTGGTAATGAGGAGTGAAGGCCAACATTAGCATGAGTTTATAATAATGGTAATGGCCTTTATTTGATAAGTTGTTTAAAATAAGGGTGTAGATTATGCATGGTGAGGGATCCTGCTGTTATGAAAATTCCAGAACAGCACGACCCTATTCTGGTTTCCAGAACAGCGGGAGCACGACCCTATTCTGGTTTCCAGAACAGCACCCCCGCTGTTCTGGAACCAGAACAGCTCCATACTGTTCTGGAATTCCAAAACAGCATGAAGCTATTCTTAAGATCTCTTAACCCAGTTTTCAGATGAACTGAGAGAATAAATACACACAGAGGGTTATTATGAAAGTTTTGATCAAAGAAAGCTCAAACAATCACAGTTTCTATGTACATTTCGCACACATCAAACAAGCTGATTTATGAATGAAATTTTGGGAACATATGTATTTTCTCATGATGTTATTATATCTTTATCACCCAAATCAGTATCCTTTAAAAGTTTATATGGTTAAATATATTTTGAGCAGTCCATGTGTAATGATAAAAGTTTATATGGTTATTAAATTATTGAAATTTCATTAGCATCATTATGATTATTTTTGTATCAATGATAGTGTCAGCATTTTTATTTTAAAATGGCATCGGCCAATCGCAGACGCACTAATGCGACTCCATCTACATCTATAATGACAAATGCCCATGCTGGGGTCTCTGCTAGCACATGTGACTCGAGTACAGTGAAGGGTCGAGGATGCACCCATGGCCTGGGAATGGTTAAGCACGTTAAGAATCACGGCCGTATCCGGATAGAGATATCAGATGATAGACAAAGACAAATCAGACAACATTCTTCATTATTTACTATAGCCATAGGTGCTGCAGCTCGGTTTGAAGCTTCCCAAAACTACGTTTCTTGGAGAAAGATACAGTGAGAGACGAAAATCAACCAGCTCTTCCCGACGCTACTTGTGAGTTTCCTTACAGTATTTAGTTTTCGTTATTTTTTGTCAATTTAAATTTTTATTTTATACTCATTTTTACTTGGTTGTTATTCATGTAGGAGTGGTTCGACGTTGATCTGACCAAAATTAATGTCCAAAAGTATCTTGACCACCACATGGGGAAAAGTTATAAGGATTATAGGACAAAAGTCCTGAAACCAATCTTCGACGAATATGGACCTTTGGATGCTCCACAACACAAGCCTGATTTTATAGAGGAGCAAGACTGGACATTCTTATGTGAGCTTTGGTCTAGTGAAAAACACGAGGTAAATTTTAAAATAAACAGAAATTGATAATTCTCTTTGTTTTTGGTACTTACAGTGTTGTTAAATGCACAATAAATGTCACGCAAATGTACAGAATTGAAGTCACTTATGTTTCAACCACCGTAGAGGTTCCAAGCCATTTATCCAACATCGTGCCGAACATTCTGAGGTAAATATATCATAAACTGTAATTTAACAGTTCATTATTTTTACTAATGTCGAATAATAGTAGAATTATTTTATGTTTTTAGCAGAGTAGCACAGGTGAGGTGCAGTCATTTCCAGAATTTTTCCGAGTGACACACTACAATGAGAAGAAAAAAATAGGTCAATGAAGAAGCCGAACGCTGCTATGTAAGTTTAAGTTTTTAAAATAAAATAATTATTATTTTAAATTGATTTTTTTCTTTTCAAATTCTAACATTAACTTATTTTTTTAAAACAGAACGAAATGGTGGAGCTCCAGCATCAAACTCATGAGACAAGGTTCGACCCTATACCAAATGAAGAGTTGTCGCAATTGTTTTTCAAGAACCAGACAGCGTACAACATCGACCTTGGCACTTGTAAGAAGCCGACGTCATCTGGGCGCACTACTGTTTCTTCTCAACCTGACTCGGGCCTTCGAGAGGAGCTAGCGACCACCAAAAACAAGTTGGAAAATACCGAAGACGAGCTGAAGAAGACTCAAGAGACGCTACTGCAGGTCAATGTGGATCACGAAAATAAGATGTAGGAGTTCAACCAGCAAATAAGGGCTTTCCGGGAGATGTTGGAGGCCTCACTCGGCCGGAGTGCATCAGGCTCGAACGCCCCCCATCACAGCAGCAATAAATTTTATTTCCATTTGTATAAATATTCAAAACATATAGTTTTAATATACTATGTATTTTTTTTATTTACTAAATTTTCTTTATAATAATAAAATAATTATTAGAATAATTCATAATTGTGCTATTAATCGGTAATTTTTTTTGAAATTATAATATTTTTAAAATATTAAATTGAATATTTCAGAGCAAAAAATTATTTTTATACTTTTTGCGTCGAAATTTTCGACGCTAAAAGAAATAAAAAAATTAATATTTGTATACTTTTTGCGTCGAAAATTTCGATGCTAAAATTATAAAAATAATATTTAATTTATCATAATTTATTGATTTTAGCGTCGAAGATATTCGACGCTAAAAGTTTAATTTTTAGCGTCGAATACATTTGTCGCCAAATATGAACTTTAGCGTCAGAAATTATTCCTTTTCGTTGAAAGTAATTGTTCGCAAAGTAAGAGGTTTTAACGTCGATAATTTGTATTTCGATGCTAATTGTCTCTCTCGTCCATATTTTAGCGTCTACGTTTAGCGTCGAATTATTTACTTTTAGCGTCGATTATTTTCGACGCTAAAGGCCTTATTTTTTGTAGTGAAATTTGAACCTTGAAACTCATATAGGAAAACACATGTTTATCTACTTCTCCTATCCATTTAACCTCAGATAGAATATTCAATGCATCATCAAAATGTCATGATTCCGTTGCTAGTACGGTAGTACCCTCCCCTTATCCACTTCCGAAGCAAAGTGAAAAACAAAGATATTATAGGAAATTTCCAAAATATAAAGTGTATATATAAGATGTCTTTTCATAAAACATGTCTTTAATATGTGTCCTTTAGGAAATACACCAAATGAATGGATATATCATTTATAGGGAAATGATATAACCTTTAAGTTGGAAGGCTACATTGAAGAGTTGTAACCTTTTAAAAGATTGCATTCTTAAGCTTAAGAAACCTCTTCAATGACAACTTTCAATCTCTTTAAATAGGCCCATTGGTTTCTCATTTAGACATTCAAAATAAAATATTCAAGTTTTTTTTTTAAAATCTTAGGCATATTAGAAAGTCTAAATACTTGATATAGTTTTCACCATTTTATCCTACTTCGTGTTCTTGAATAAAAGAGTGCCCCTTAATCAAGAAGCGACCAAGTATCCTGGGAGAACGTTAGCTAAGAGATCCGTAGTACACCAAAGCAGAGTTAATAAGTTCTTAAGGACAGAGAATTACTTGACTTGATATTTTTTTCTTCTTCTTCCACAAATTAATTTCAGGTTTGTCTAAGACATTTGATCTATGTAATGCATGCATGATAATTATTGTTGATTATTGTTCTTTTATGAATTATGCATGTTTAAGTAATAACAACACACCCCTCCAACAATACACCAACATTATTAAGAATTTATTATTATCTTTGTGTTGTAAAATCTGATTTGTGCATAATCATGCATGCATTTTATTTTTTGGGGAACAAAATCCAAATTTTGAAAATATTGTTGGAAATTCTTCTAATATTATTTAAAGGATGGATATGTCTTTTGGATGGGAGGGGTGCATGGGAGGGGTATAACCATTTGGAGGGTTTCACTCCAACCCAATGGGTGCCCTTAAGGCATTCTTCCATGCATTTATAAAGGAGGCTCCATGTCCAATTTCAGGGACATAAAAAGCATCTGAATTACTTTGAGTCAATTTCCATTGTTTCTTAAAAAGCGAGTTCCACCATATTCCAAGTTCAAACACTTGTTAATGAGTGCTCCTTGAACAAGAAGTATCCAAGAAATCCTAGGAGAACATTGGCCATTTCGAATCCGTAGAGCACCAGAGACGGAGGCTAATAAGTTCTTAAGGACAGAGAGATCTCGACTTGGATTCGTCATCACAATTTCCAGGTTTTCTTAAGTTTTCAAGTTTTAGGGTTTTCATAGTTTGATTGGATTTTTTCTGGTCTTAATCTGTTTGGTTGCATGTTAGTTTCTGTTTAATGACACAAATCTGACAACAATCTTAAGAACTTATTACTTAGTGTTGTTAGATAGAAATTCGCATGCTTAGATAAGAAAATTTTCTAGAAAAATACTGTCTGTGCATGAAAAATACGTAGCGCGTTCGAACGCTCGATGAACATGAAGGTAAAAAATCTGAAATTTCGTAAGAACGTTCGAACGCGTCTTCAAACGCAACTCGAACGCAAGCCTTCTGCCTAAGAATGTTTGAACGCGTATTCAAACGTAAATCGAACGCAGACCTTCTGAATTAGTTCGTTCGAATGTGTCCTAAACATAACTCGAACGCAAACTCTCTGGAATTATTCCGTTCGAACGCGTTATCAAACGCTACACGAACGTGAACTCTCTGGAATTCTTTGTTCGAACGCGTTCTCGAACGCAACACGAATGTACACACACTGGACAGTCTCGTTCGAACGTAGATACAAACGCGACACTAACGAATTAGCCCTGGAATAGTCTATAAACTAAAAAGACTTAGTTTAATTTAAGTATTCATAATATTAACTTAGTAAATCATATACTGAATCATAATAATCTTGGTAGTATAGATTAAGTTATTATTAGGGTGTTCAATTATCACAAGCATACACATAGTGATAAAGTTGAAAAATAATTGTGTGTTACATAATTGGTTGAGAATTTAAAGTGTAATCATACACAAGTAATTTCATCTAATCTTGATTGACACATACACATATATCTACACATAGCGAATATTGTATTGTAAATCATAAGTGTAATACTGAGTTTGAATTGCTAAGAGATCCTATTGAAGAAGTGTTTAAAGAATATTCTGTCAAAAATGCGATAAGAGCCTAAGTGGTCAGGGATTTAAGTGGTTACTCTGGACCCCCTCGTCCTCTGGGAATATTCCTTTATTTACTTTTCATAAGAATCTTTAGTCGAAATTCAAGGACTTGTGTTTATTGGAACCACCGTTGATTGTTGTGCGAATTGTATTTTGCAGACTAATTGACCCCTGTTGGTTTTCCGGTTACATATGGCTTGCGGAAACATCACAGTACCGGTCTCTCATGGAGAAAAACCGGAAAAGTTTGGTGGGGCAAACTTTAAACAGTGGCAGAGCAAAATGCTGTTCTACCTAACAACTTTGCAGTTGGCTAAATACCTCAAAGATCCTCCGGATTCTGTATAGGGTGAATCGGAAATAGCCAAGCAACTGCGGGAAGAGACATGGTCGTCTGGCGACTTCTTGTGCAAAAACTACCTTTTGGGTGGACTTGACAATACCCTGTATAATGTGTACCAAGGCATGGTTTCTGCGAAAGTTCTCTGGGAATCTCTCGACAAAAAATATAAAATCGAGGATCCCGGACAAAAGAAATTTGTCGTGGGTAGGTTCCTGGACTACAAAATGGTAGATTCAAGAACGGTAATGTCTCAGTTGGGTGAACTATAGTTGATCATTCATGAAATACTGGATGAAGGTATGAAAATCTGTGAGACGTTTCAGGTTGCCACTATTATTGAAAAGTTGCCTCCATCATGGAAGGACTTTAGGAGCTATCTGAAACACAAGAAGAAGCAAATGAGCCTTGAAGACCTTGTAGTTCGATTGAGAATCGAGGAGGACAACATGATGTCTGAGAAGGCCAGCTACAAGACTATGAAGTCTAAGGCCAACATCATTGAGGGTGTAAAGGGTAGCAAGAAGAGAAAAAACAGTGGAGCTGATTCTTCCCAAGCAAACAAGAAGTTCAAGGGGAAGTGCTACAACTGTGGAAAGAGCGGTCATATGGCAAAGGACTGCAGAAACAAGATGTCTCAGGACAAGGGTAAGTAAAAGAAAAATGAGGTCCATGTCACTGAAGGTGAACAGCTGACTGATGAGATCTCAGGGATGGACCTATCAGCAGTGGTAATCGAAGCCAACATAGTTGGGAATCCAAGAGAATGGTGGGTAGACATTAAGGCTACTTATCATATATGTGCAGATAGCAAGATGTTTTCCTTGTATCAGAAGGTCGATGGCGGCGATCATCTGACAATGGGAAACTCGTCTGCCTCTCAAGTAGTTGTACAAGGCACAATGGTTCTGAAGATGACATCCGGAAATGAGCTTATATTGAAGAATGAACTGCATGTTCCAGATATTCGGAAGAATTTGGTCTCAGGCTCTCTCCTTAGTAAGGCTGGTTTTAAGCTTGTATTTGTTTCTGATAAATTTGTAATGACTAAGAATGATATGTATGTAGGGAAATAATACCTCACTGAGGGCCTTATCAAATTAAATGTAATGACCGGCAATCGTGCTATTAATAAAGCTAAAACTTCTGCTTATATTATTGAGTCACAAAATGTATGGCATGAGAGGTTAGGACATGTTAATTATGATACAATGCGTAAATTAATTAACATGGACCTTATACCTAAATTTGCAATTGATAGCCAACATAAGTGTGAGGCATGTGTTGAAGCAAAAATGCATAGAACATCATTTCATTCCATAGAACACAGTTTTGAACCCTTAGAACTTGTACACACTGACGTGTGTGACATGAATATTGTGCAAACAAGAGGCGGTAAAAAGTACTTTGTCACTTTTATCGATGATAGCACAAGATTCTGTTATGTGTATTTGCTGAGGAGCAAAGCTGAAGCTATGGAGAGATTTATACATTATAAGAACGAAGTTGAAAATCAACTTGGCAAGAAAATCAAAAGAATCAGGAGTGATAGAGGTGGTGAATATGTTTCACCATTCGGTGAATATTATTCTGTGCACGAAATTATTCACGAAACCACTGCTCCTTATTCTCCTCAACAAAATGGGATTGTTGAGCGCAAAAATCGAACGTTGAAGGAAATGATGAACGCCATGTTGACAAGTTCTGGTTTACCCCAGAACTTGTGGGGGGGAAGCCTTGCTTTCCGCGAACTACGTTTTAAACAAGCTTCCTCACAGAAGATTGGACAATACACCATATGAGTTGTGGAAAAGTCACGTACCTTCCTACAAATACCTAGAAGTGTGAGGGTGTCTTGCCAAAGTAATGGTTCCTAAACCTAAAAAGGTTAGAAAATGACCCAAAACTGTTGATTGTATATTCATTGGATATGCTCGCAACAGTAGTGCGTATCAATTCTTGGTACACAAGTCTGAGATTCCTGACATCAATCCGAATATGATAATTGAGTTAAGGAATGCGATATTTTTTGAAGAGACGTTTCCTTGTAAGAAAAGATAAAGAACAAAGTCTCTCAAAGAACGATTGACACTGTCAAAGACAGTGATCATGTTCACCAAGAATCAGATCAACGTGCAAACGTTGAGACAATCGAACTTAGATGTAGTAAAAGAGCTAGAACGTCTAAGTCGTTTAGTCCCGATTTTCTGACATACTTGTTAGAAAATGAGCCTCAAAGCTATAAAGAAGCTATGTCTTCTCCGGAGGCACCTCTGTGGAAAGAGGCTATTAACAGTGAGATTGATTCAATCCTACAGAATCATACTTGGGAGTTGGTTGATCTTCCTCCAGGGTGTAAGCCACTGGGCTACAAATGGATATTCAAACGGAAGATGAAAACAGATGGTTCAATAGATAAGTACAAGGCAAGACTTTTCATAAAAGGTTATAGACAAAAGGAAGGCCTTGATTACTTTGACACCTATTCACCGGTGACTCGTATCACATCGATAAGAATGCTCATAGCCATAGCAGCTATATTTGGTCTTGAAATACATCAAATGGATGTAAAGACGGCATTTTTGAATGGTGAATTGGATGAATAGATTTACATGGAGGAACCTGAAGGGTTTAATGTTCCTAGACAAGAACATAAGGTGTGCAAACTTATAAAATCCTTGTACGGATTAAAACAAGCACCTAAACAATGGCATGGGAAATTTGACAAAGAGATGTTGTCAAGTGGGTTCAAAACCAATGAGTGTGATAAGTGTGTGTACACCAAATCAACTCAAAAATGATATGTCATTGTGTCTCTATGTAGACGATATGCTGATAATTGGTAGTAATCATGAAATGATTCAGTCTACCAAAAATGTGTTATCCAGCAGATTTGATATGAAAGATTTGGGATTAGTTGATGTGATCCTAGGAATTAAGATTTCTAGGACATCATACGGATATATATTATCTCAGACTCATTATATTGAGAAGATACTTGAGAAATTAGCAAAAGGGATCTAAATGTGGCTAGAACCCATGTGGACCTAACTCTTCATCTATCAAAGAATACTGGCTCAAGCGTATCGCAATTAGAGTATTTGATAATCATCGGAAGTCTGATGTATCTCACGAATTACACACGACCTGATATCGCTCAAGCTGGGAACCGGCTTAGCAGATATACGAGCAATCCAGGACATAACCACTGGAAAGCCATAGTAAGAGTTTTGAGGTATCTGAGAGAAAATTCAAAATATGGGCTGCATTACGAGAGATATCTTGTTGTTCTAGAGGGATACAGCGATGCTAACTGGATATCTGATACAGTGGATTCCAAATCTACGAGTGGATTTGTTTTCACACTTGGTAATGCAGCCGTGTCATGGAAATCCTCGAGGTAAACATGTATTGCCCGGTCTATTATGGAATCAGAGTTCATAGCGTTAGACAAAACAGCGGAAGAAGCAGAATGGCTTAGAAACTTCCTGGAGGATATTTTAGTTGGCTTAAACCGGTGCCATCGATTAGCCTACATTGTGATAGCCAATCGGCTATTGGGAGAGCCCAAAATACAATGTATAATGGTAAGTCTCGACACATACGTCGGAGACATAATACCATACCTCAACTGCTCTCAAGTGGCATAATATTGATCGATTATGTTAAGTCGAAGGAAAACCTAGTGGATCCATTAACTAAAGGTTTACCTTGAGAGCAAGTTGAGAAGTCATCGAGGGTAATGGGCTTGAAGCCTATAATCTAAGAATTGTCACTGTGGAAACCCAACCTAGCTGACTGGAGATCCCAAGATCTAGGCTCAAAAGGGACAACAAAAACTTTGTGCAATTCAAAACAAGCACTGAAGAGTTTTGTACTCTTTCCCATTCCGATAATGACGCAGAGTGCTGTCATTCAAGTTAGGATAAGCTAAGGCTTTTAATGATCACTATATTAGGAGATGAGTCCTAATGTGGGTAAAGGCAGATTACCTATCCATAGTAGATCACCTATTTCAAGTAAGAAGTGAGGTCGCTTCCATGGGAACTTTTAAAGGCGGGTTACCCTAAAGTACTTGATGAATCCGAGACCGTTGTTCAAGGACGAAATGAACATAACCGTAGAACGGGATAATGGTCGAAGTAAAGCTGTGTGTTGGAAATTGTCTTGGTTTACACCAACGGCAGAACAGTTCAAGATTATGGGTCACTAGTTTGCCAAGTAAATCCGATTGTCATTCACTAGGAAATGTTCAAGGCGAAAGCTACCTATTTCGATGCAGCTTTAGTTCATGGTAACTCTCTCAAGTGTCTGCATGAATATTTGAAGAATTGTGGGGGATTGTTGGAAATTCTTCTAATATTATTTAAATGATGAATATGTCTTTTGGATGGGAGGGGTGCATGGGAGTGGTATAACCCTTTGGAGGGTTGCACCCCAACCCAATGGGTGCCCTTAAGGCACTCTTCCATGCCTTTATAAAGGAGGCTCCATGTCCAATTTCAGGGACAGAAAAAGCATCTGAATTACTTTGAGTCGATTTCCATTGTTTCTTAAAGAGAGAGTTCCACCATATTCCAAGTTCAAACACTTGTTAATGAGTGCTCCTTGAACAAGAAGTATCCAAGAAATCCTAGGAGAACATTGGCCATTTCGAATCCATAGAGCACCAGAGATGGAGGCTAATAAGTTCTTAAGGACAGAGAGATCTCGACTTGGATTCGTCATCATAATTTCCAGGTTTTCTTAAGTTTTCAAGTTTTAGGGTTTTCATAGTTTGATTGGATTTTTTCTGGTCTTAATCTGTTTGGTTACATGTTAGTTTCTGTTTGATGACACAAATCTGACAACAAATAAAAGCAGCAAGTGGTGTTTGAGTTTATGCCCATTTTGCATGTTTTGAGTTAATGAAAACTTTTTAAATTTTCTTGCCATGAGATCATGTAAATCAATTTATTTTTGAAGAAATACGTAGAGAGAGATAAAAGTCAAGTGAGAAAAAAAAAAACAAAACAAAACAAAACTGTATGTGATTTAATTGTGACTGTTTGACTTCATATGCATGCTTTGGTTGGATTTGTTGCTGCAATTTTATTTTATTATTTTGTGTGATGAAATAAAGAAATTTGTCTGTAAGTTGTAAAATTAATTTACATGTGTTGTGCTATGAGATCAAAAGGTGTGAGAAAAGTTGTGATCTTTGGGTATAAACATATAATTTTCATGTAAGTTTTTTAAAAATATTGAAAATTTAACCACCCACAATAAATAATTATTATTGTAGTATTTTTATTTATTTATCGGAAAATGACTTACGAAATACAATTACGTAAGTCATTTTACAAAAAAAAAATTGGTCCAAAATTTTCATAGCTCATTTCAAGAAATGACAAAATTTAGATTTGGACCCACATCTGCACAGATCTAGGTCGAGATTTGTTTTGATAGATTCGGGTCTGTATTTTAAGCCGAGAAAAAAATATTCAAATTCATATGCTAATATACTCAGTCTAGATCTGGGTATATCTGGACTAGTTCCGAAAATCCATATTTTATTAATCTTTTTTAATTATATTTGTATAAATTATGGACTTAGGTCTCAAAATTTTGGATCCGGATATATGTCGACCAAATCCAGAAATTCAGTTTTTTAATCTTTTTTCAATTATATTTGTATAAAATTAATAAAATAATGGACCTATGTCCCAAAATTTCGGACCCGTATAGATCTGAATCCGGTTTACCCGGACCAGATATAGAAATCCAGATTTTTTAATTTTTTTTCAATTTTATTTGTATGAAACTAATAAAATTATGGACCTGGATCATGAAAAGCTGGACCATGTGGAACCGAATCTGGATATATTTAGACCGGATCTGGATACACTGGACAAAATCCAGCAGTCTGATTTTTTAATATATTTTTCAATTACATTTTTATAAAATTAATAAAATTATGGATCTTGCCTCGGAAATCCAAACCCGTGTGGATCTGGATTCGGGTATACTGTACCAGATCCAAAAATCCAAATTATAGAATTTTTTTTGTGGACTCGGGTCTTCCGGATGTATATCGATTCAGGCTGGACCCACTTTCAAAAATATCCATGTTCGGCTCCATACAGGTCCAGAATTTTACAATTGTGTCCAAATTTTCTTGTAAACCCGGGTTTTTCGAGAAAATGTGAATATAGATCGGACCTGGACCTTTTTGCTATACTTACTTCTAACAATCAGAAAATATTTTTTGAAAATAAATACTTGACTAGCCAAACATCAGAAACGTTTTTCGGAATATATTTTCAGACGATAGCCAAATACTTGAAACTATTATCCTTTCCATAAATGATTTTCATTATAAAAAAAATATTTACGAAAGTTGTTTTAAGTCGAAACAAACAGATGCTAAATGTGCATGATTGACATGTAAGACTGCCAAGTTATTACGTTTATAATTAACAGGGTCGGCCTTAGCCCAGTGCCAAAAGGGCTATTGTCCAAGGCCAAAAAATTAAGGGGGCACCAAAATAATAAAACCCAAATAAATAGATTAAAAAATAATAATAATAACTGGAGCCAAAATTCAGAAAGAAGTTTTTCAAAATTAAAATTATTAAAATCTTACTTGCGGACCACTATGACTCAAGATAGGCTAAATGGATTAGCAATCTTATGCATTGAAAATGATGAGATTGAAGACTTGGAGTATGATGATATATTGATGATTTTGCTTCAAAAAATGTTAGAAGATAATTTCTTAAAGGTTGAAATTTCAAGGAACTTTGCTAGGAATAGTTGTATATGATTGTATTTTTTATTGTCGGGGTTTAGGTACTATGTCCCCCCTTTGTATATTTTCTCAAGTAATATAATTGGGCGTGAGAGCCTAGCCCCCCAGCTTCGACTGGGTTCCAGCACTCGTTAAATATTATTTTTTTTAAACATATGTTTTCGTAATAAAAAAGGGCATTTTGAGCTTTCGTACCGGGCACCCAAAAACTCAGGACCGCCCTGATAATTAAAAAGAAAAAATATAATAAGGGGTTACTATTCATCTACAATTAATTCAGGGAAAAATTGTTACTATATATTACTATATTCATCTATGATTAACTTTTCATGGAATATAAGATACTTTAATTCTTCCAATAATTCAAATCATAAATAAGATGGGGATATTTAAACCCACCAATAAAAATTATTGGGTATCAACTTGTTGAATTGTTAAAACTTTTTATATTGAAAAAAAGATTTGATATTCGAAATCTCACTCACATGAATGTGATTGGGCCGTCCTTACATTAAATAAATAAATAATAATAATAATATAATAATAATAATAATAATAATAATAACAACATTTTCCCACTAAACTTATATCTAATCCATTCTAATCTGTTATATTATTTAGGTTTTGGGCATCAAGTTCTTGCTGAATTTGTCATGTGACAGCTACCTATTTCCTTTTTTTTTTTTTGAAAAAAAACAAAATACTGTGAATAAAACTTGTCAAAATTGATTATTCAAGCAATAAATGTATATGTATTTTAATATCAACTCACTTCCTATATAAACCCAATTCAGGATTCAGTAATGTCATTCATATCTTGTACTGCAAAAATAAATAAAAATGGAGAAACAAATAATTCAGTTCAGTAATTTAATGGCTTCTTCTTGTATCACCATCATCATCATCATCATCATGATGTTATTTGGGCAGTCTACTGCTGGTTTTACTGCTTGCGTCGCTGATTGCTACGAAAACGAATGTTTAAAATTCTTAAAACCATTTCCATCTGCTTGCATTCTAAACTGCGAAAACAAATGCGTTGGAGAAGCAACCTCTTTAGAATATGTTATCAAAGACCACAAATATTTTTGCAAGCTTCGTTGTGTTTCTTCCATCTGCATCAACCAAGGGAAACCTGGTCAGTATTTTACTCAAGCTTAATGAATCAATGATTCGGGTAAAGCGCAATGGCTTCAAATTACAAATCCATATAGGTAGGGTTAGCGTCAGTCCTAATATTTTTACGGTTCAAAGTCATTTTTATATTTTTGAAGTCCCTAAATATAGTATAAAATTATAATAAAATTATTTTAGGGCCGGACTAACGCTACATGTAGCCGATCTCACTTTTTGAGGAAAAAACTTTTGTTTGGATAGTATTGGCTCCCTCTCTTTCTCAATTTCAATTTCTTATGAACTCTGCTTGTTTCTTTTTCTCAGGGGAAAAGAAAGTTGGAAACTGCGTGGAATCCTGCTCAAAGACATGCAATAAGATATAATTACCATCATTATCTAATCAAGAAGTGTTCAGTGCATTTTGGGAAAAATAAATTTGTAGCAATGGACTGAATAAATTATTATTATTATTATTATTTTTATCTTATGCTTTTTGTTAATTCTATTTGTACACAGTAGATGTTTTCCTAATTCCGTGGCATTAAATAATTTTGGATGAGGTTATTTGCACTTTATATTAGGATAAGTTTGGAGGTGTTACTTAATTAGTACTTTTAAATCTATTATCAAAATATTTTAAATAATTTTAACTTTTAAAAAATATTTTTAATATGATTTTAATCAATTCCCTATTAGTTTCATTACGTATGATAAAATTATATGAGGATAATGCGTCAACCACTTTTACTTAAGAATGGCAATGGGCCCGAGCTCCATGCTTTATCCGAGCCGAAATTTTAATATAAAAAATATATATAAAAAAATTATTATATATATATTTATTTATTTTAAGCCCGGGCAGGCCCGGGACCGGGCTTTTTTAGTTGAGTCTGGTTAGATTTTTCTCGAGCCGCGCCTCTCATTTTAAAGCCCGTCCCGGTTTTTTTACATCAGGCCAGACCGGAACCGAACTTTTTTGCCACACTTACTTTTATTATACTTATATTTTTTTATCTTAAGAACCTTATAGTTTTTAAGTAGATTTATACTACGTTTGGTGGGGAAGAATACAAGATGAGCCATGAGAATGAATTTATGAGATATTAATTCATTCATGTGGTTGTGTTGATGATGATTTCTTGACCCAAGGAAAGCCAGAATATAAAGAAGGGTATTGATTTCCATTTCCCTAGTCAGAGGTTCGAGCCAATAGGTATAGACACTCGACCTGATAATAAGATTAGGATTAGTTTGCACCTAGAGACCTGACCCGAGGTGTGAAGGTGTCCAGAGAAAGATTACCGACCCGACCCGATAGTTCAGAAGCTACTTCAGTTTCCCGACCCGATGAATCAGGTCGGGATGAGGGTGTTACGTTCAAGCCTAGATGACGTAAGCCCTGCATGGGAACTCGTATCCTCCAAAAGGTCTGATGTGACAGAAGCGGGCCATCAGATTATCTTTCGGCATACGCTATCGCAAGATAGCAGTTAGAATGCTGGTTGGCATATGGGAATAAGTTTGTAACAAGGTATCAAGAATGGGTAATTTAATGAAGCTCAGATGGCAGGTCATAGGGGTGTCAGGCTACTGGGCTATAATCCGTAGGGTATTTGGGGAAAAGAGCCTAAACAATAATAGTTTAGCAACGTGGTTGACGTCACGAAGATAGTGTAACAGTGTAATTAGACTTAGTATATAAAGGGATAGAGAATTCATTGTAGAGGGTTGAGCAATTTTATTCAAAAATACTTGTAACTTATAATAGAGAGAAAAGAATCCCGAGCTAGAAAAAGAAAAGAGGTCGGCCATACTTGAGCCAGTAATAAAAGTTTATTTTTCCCTTGTGTCTGTGGATATAAGTTGGATTCATTTCGCCGAACCAAGTTAAATCCTTTGTTTATCTGTGTGTATTTTATTTTTTGCCAAATTTGCATTTGGTTCACAACAAACAAAATAAATTCACAGTTGATGGAGGTTTGTTCGAGAAGTAGTTTTTCCCGAATTACCCTTGGAATGAAAAACAGCCGTCAATAGTTGGCACCGTCTGTGGGGAACAGTACAAGAAGCAACAAACACACTAAGGCGATGGCAGAAGACGGGAACTACAGATCTTCAGAGGCTTCGACGACGAAATGGATGGAGAAAATGGAAGAAACCATGAGAAGTGAGGGAAAGTGCAAAAGAGGAAAGGGAGGCAAATCAAACCTTCATGAAGGCCATGATGGAGAAGTAGGAAAAATTAGAAAAGAAGGCGGGAGAAGAGGGGGGAGCGGGCACCAGCCAAAGAAATGAGGAAATAGCGAGAGGAAAAAGAATCGTCGGAGCAGAAGAAGACAGAGAAAATGGAAAGAGGGGTACCCATAGGATGAGATCGATAGTCATTGCCGGAGACGCGCCAGCGGGGGAGTGTTGGGAAGAAGAGGAAGGCAGACAAACTCTGAAATCCTCTAACAATAGCCCGTTTTTCACGGACAGTGGCATAGAGTGATGCCTAGGTTGCATGGTATGAAGCTACCAGTCACGAAAGGTATCGTGCCCGGAGAGGGAAACACGAGGAATCCCGTGGGCTCAAGCATGAAAGCTCCGAGAACCAAATGAGGGTTAGTTTCAGAAAGAGATGAGGAAGTGGGAGGAAAGGATGAAAGATGGGCCAAGGGGTAACCAAGACATGAAGGAGACATCCCATTTTCAAAGGAAATTATGGCAATGGAATTTTCAAGAAAATTCACCATGCCCTCGATGAATGTCTATAAGGGGAGCACGGATCCCAAGTCTCATGTTGAGAAGTTTGTTTTATTGATGGAGATCCAGGGAATGTCGGAGAGGTCATATGTAATGTGTTCCCTTTAACCTTGGGCGGGTCAGCCAGTGAGTATAAGCAGCTTCGCACAGTTGATGAAATCCTTTGTGCGACACTTCAAAGGGGTTTGCATACCGAGGAAGACAATCTGGTCGTTGAGGTTGATGAAGCATGAAGAATAAGAGTCTTTGAAAAGCTTTGTCGATAGGTACCACGGCCTGGTATTAGAGATCGGGGCGTATGAGTCCCAAGAGCCGCTGGAAAGTTTCAAATGGACCCTCAAGGTCGGGAGGTTGTGGTCTCACCTGAGGATCAAGTAGATACCAGACCATGCCACGACTTTGGAGCAGACAAGGAAGTTTGTGTTGATGAGGGAAAGGAGAAGATCACCAGAGGTGGGAATGTTCATAAGCCGAGAGCAGCCCGGCCGGAAAACCAGTGGGAATTGGGCAGAGATCTGAGGAGATTGGTCCCGAGACAGAAGGTGTTCAGGCCGATACCTCATAGTAATTCAACGCAAGAGAGAAATTCGCATGTCCAAGTCAACCATGTTTCCGGAGGGACAATGTACACACCCCTGAACATACCCATGTCCCAGATAGTTCAGGAAATCCAGGATAAAAGTTTTTTGACTAAGCTCAACCCAATGAGGTTTCCCGTTGAGAAGAAAGATAATAGGGCTTATTGCGTGCACCATAATATGAGAGGACACACCACGAAGAGATGCAAAGACATATGGGAGCAGGTGGAATGCCTGGTAAGGAACGATTACCTGAATGAGTGCATAGACCAAACAGCTATGATGGCTGAGAGCCACCAATAGCAACTTAGAATATAAATTAATTTCGATGATTTGGAGTTATTTCTTTCATGGAAAAGGATATTATGTCCTAAATTTATATCTGAATTTGTGCCTGAAAAGGCTAATCCAAAAATACCAGCAAAAACATTGCACTTCATCTATATTTACATGTCAAAGCAGTTATATATGATGTGTTTATTTGTATGTCATAACGATAATGATTCTGGTTATATATGTATGATGTAATTATCTTGATTATGGTATTATAATGTATCATGGTTTGTCATGATTTCATATATTATGATATAATTAAAATTGTTGTTTGTTTTGACTTCCATATTCATGGTATTATTTCTCATTGTAATCTCATGATTTGAAAATCATGAATTTTGAAGAGTTTTTAAATCATGGATTTGGTGATTTGCCATGATTTTATAATTTTATATTCCTAAAATATCCTTAATAAAATTTTAAAATTCAAATTCTACCCTATTAAATATATTATATTAATAAACAAAAATAGTTTATATAATTTGTATTTTTTTAAAATTTTCTGTTTGTGCTTACAATAATCAATGATATGTTTACTGGTTTTACAAGTTTCCCACCCGAACGACGCAAAAAGTTTTTGTTTGATATGATGTTTGGTGGTAATTCAAGACAACACTAAGATGGTCATTTTTTTTAATATGAATATATTTAGAACTATTTAAATTATGGGTTGTGTGATTTTAATAATAGATTGTTTTGGATGATATTATGGATTGTATGGATTTAAATTCAATGAAATCTTTATATATTATGGATTCTTTTTTCAAATATTTTTTTATTAAAAATGTGATTTTTCATATTTGTTATCCATTTTGTACATTAATTTTTAGTATAATTTATTGATTTTAAATTAATGGGTAATAATTTGAAATGCGTTTGGTGATATTTTAATAAGAATTTTTTTTATCTTTCATTGAATCTAATTTCTAGACAAAAAAAATGGATTTAATATGATTTATATGAATTTATGTGTTTGTGGGTATTTTAATCATTTTATCATTTTTGAAACCATACCATATCATCAAACCAAACAAAAATAAATTATTTAACCATATCATACTATACCATCTTCCCAAACATAATAACGATAATTACAGTACAATACTATATCATACCATGCTTTACTAAATCATGGTACACTTCTTCCAAATAAGGTATAAGTAACAGAGGAATAGTGGGTAAATAGTGGGTTCCACCATTTTAATATTATTGGACCCATCAAATTTAATATTATTTTTATTTTAAATTTTTAATATTGTGGGTTTCATTAAATTTAAAATAAAAATTTATAGGGTCCTCATCTCTGTCAAATCGGTTTGGCTGAGCATTACTTTCTCATTAGACTCATATGTTAAAGGGATGGTCTTTGCGGAGCCCGATGAAATTAGGATCGAGTATAAGTATAATTTTTTTTATATATTAGTTGGACACATCAGATATGGTATTAACATCTTCGTACTAGTAAAGGTAAAAAAATCATTGACCGCTGAAGACCAAGTGGAAAGCTGCTTGGAGTCCTACTCAAACATGGCAACAAGAATTATGAATAGAGAACGACTATAAATTTTTGTTGGTGCAAAATTGTGCTAATTATCCCAATGAATAATCATCCTGACAATTTTTTCATAGGCTGCATGTATCTTTCTTCTTACAAAGTATCAAAAGAGCCCACAAATCTTAAACTAAAAACAGGAATCATATAAGCATCTTACCATGAATTTATGAATATTTTGTTTTTTGTTTTTTGTTTTTTGTTTTTTGGAAAGTGAATTTATGAATAATTATATCAACAAAAGATCAGTTTGATTTACTTGTAAACAGTTTTCTGGGAAAAAATAAACAAGACAGAAAAGGAAATACAAAATTATTGGTAAATTAAATCTTAGATTTCCTTATAAACTTGTCAAAAATAAATAGACAATTTATCACATAAAGTTCAATATCTTTTTTAATTTATATCCTCTCACTTTCATACCAAGCAACCAACCAAAGTACTTATTATTAAATATAATAAAGGTCACATTGACGAAATTACTGAATTGGAGTAGGAGCTTAAGAATACTTAAAATCATATTAATTACATTTTCTCAAAATTTTTAAAGTATTTAAAATCTTTCGATAATAGATTTTAAAAGCTAATTAAGTCACACTCCCAAGCTGACCCTAAATAGAACCGTGTTGATGAGATTTTTCATTAAAAAAAAGAAAAGAAAAAACAAAACCAACCCTTATGTAAACAAAAATGATACACTCACACACTTTTTTATTAAAAATTTTACAAACTCTCTCACTGTAGTTATAGTGATCTACAGTGAATCATTATAACTACAGTGAAAGAGTTTGTAAAATTTTCGGTAAAAGTATGTATGAGTGAATCATTACTCGTATGTAAAACATGTCCTTTTAATGGGAACTTGTTCACAAATCTGCAAACCCTTCTGTAACATCTCTTGTCATTTTAAGAGCGACTATCATTGCAGATTTATGCAAAGTTTCATCTGAAAAATATTCCCAAACAAAACCAGAAAAAATAAGGGCAGCCAGAGTGGATATAAGGGTTGAATTGGGTACGTGCTTGCTAAATCTCAAATTTTCCTACATTCACACAAAAAGGCACTAGAAAATATTTAAAGGGTGAGAAATGCCTCAAAGAATACGCTAAAATAACATTTATGAAATCTACTAAGATTGTCACCGTTGCTAAAACTGTGACAAAACTCAATACGCAACAGAGCCGCACCACCAGAATTAGAGACTACCGGCTCTACAATCACCTCTCCGGCATCCAGCACGAAGCCTAGTAGCTGAAAATAGAGATAAATAAATAAAACTGGCGGCCATCGTGTATGAGAATAATTGGCTTTAATAATTACTTCATCTAGCCCCTATTCAAATTCAAAATAAAAATGTGGCAAATGGCCAATTGTACAAAAGAAACCCAGTTGGGAGATTCCACTTGGAGGTGATTATTTGAATAACCTTTCTCAAAAAGAATAGTACACAATAAAATAAAATGTTGTTTCACAAAATTTAATGTCAAAGTCCTCTGGCAATATCATATGTTTAAGTTCTTCAGTAATTTCCCATTATACAGTCGCCAGGTCCAAACCTGTGGTAACATTTCCTTTCAAATCTATCAAATTTATGGAAGCACGTTCCTCACCTTAAGCAAGGGACTAATACTGTCGGAACTGCATATCCTCATGAATCCTGATGACGTGGCGTAAGCACTGCCAACAAAGGAAATAGTAGTAGAAGAGTTAAGACCAAGGTATGACAAATAAAACAAACCAAAAATTGCAAATGATAGTAACAGGGAAGATGCAAGGAAGGAGAAACAATTAGAATCAATCTAATGTCTACAGTTAAGCAAGAAAAAAAATTCCAGAACAGATTAAATCTTCCAAAATAATTGGAAAGAATTAAGTAAAGGCCTATGAAAAGGTTGAAAGTATTGAACTCACAAGTCACTTCTCATTGTCGGAACAGCATGATTTCAACCCAGGTGGGTGTGACAGTCTATAAATACGTGATTTACACATGATTATCAGATGAATACCTACGTCTAATTATGAAGTTAGGGTTAGGGAAGTAACACTTGATTGCAATACAATCTAAGAAGTTAAAGGGCACGTGTTGCAAACATGTTCTGAGATAGCTAGATAACATAAATGCAGTGACAAATCAGCTCCAGATTATCACTTGTTAGAAGCAGAGCAACTGGGCTAATACTGGTGCTCAAGGTTTATCCTAATAGATGAGACAATACTGGTGGAGTGAAATTATAGACAATAAGTAGTGGTAACAAAAACTAGTGAAATGGGAGTTAGAGATGGCACTCCAGAATCAATTAATCACCAGAAACAAAATTTGGATTTTCACACTGCCCCCCGACCAATTGCTTTTAGGCTGACAGGGTTCCTTCGTTATTCGTACCCCACTGTTCTTCAGCCTCGTTACCGTTAACGAGTACTGCACCGTCTGTGGAATCAGCATCCACAACAACAGGCTCCTCTTGGATTCCATCTCCATTCTGTTCCTCTTCATTCTCTTCTCCATATTGTTCGGTAACCTATCAACGAGATGTAACATTAGTCAAGTACTCGAAACATTAAGTATAACTTCCACTCGATATATACAAACTAAATAAAAAATATTTTTTTTCAAACCACAATACATAAGAGAAGTGCCACAAATCTTGTGGCTTAACTCCCCCAACCAGAAGTACAAAGTTGTTAAGTAATATACATGTACATGCAGAGTATACCTCATGATCAAGATCTCCATTTTCAAGAGTTTCCTCTTCTTCAATTTGCATGTGTCTGAAGGCTTCCACAAGAGTCATGTGTGATTTATCTGCTTTGTTTACATAGTCCTCTGCAGGAGGATACACACCCCTACAAAGCAATTGTGAAAGTAACTGTATAAGCATATCCAAATGCCAGTCACACGAAACTCTAAACCATCAAGTTACAAGTGCGTAAAATCTAGCATGACAGAGACTTTAACAGCCAACTGGAATATGAAAAGGAAAAATGATTGCCACCTAAGCTCATTCAACCTAAACTAATTTGATTGAATCAATTGAGTGCAAATACAATCAGATATATTTGCCTAGAATGAAAGACAACATGAGCGCGGTTAACAAAATATAATAGGTATTAGTACCTGGTCTCAGCAGCTTTGGACTCAACAGCAAGAGCAACTTGCCAATCATCAAACATATTAGAATACTCCTCAGGATCAGCCAAAGATTCAGCAGCTTTTGGATTCACCTGTAGTTGGGATAACATCAGACTCAAAATTTTCTACAAAGCCAACCTTTCATTCCAAAAGACATTATCATGATTCACAAATGTACTAAATAAATTAGAGTAGAAAACTCTAGCAGTGGATATGCCAGTGTCAGCAAATGAATCGAAATATTAAGAAGATTTTTTTTATTTTGATGGGGGATAAGTTGCTTAACCCAATGTAGCTCCACCCCTGCATTGCGCCATTGCCAATTGCAGTTGGGTGAACTAGACATCAAATGACCATCTAACAGTAGCGCAAGACCCCGTATAACAGTAAGACAACTTCCAAAGTTTAAAAAGACAGCATGTTGCCAAGGAAGTGGAAGACAAGTATATGCATTTGTACATAAAATTAAAAAGTTTTACCGTACGCTAAATGGTGTGAAATTTCTAAAATAGATTATGGCATCTAATTTTTTATGCTAGACGGAACACCTTGAAAGAACAGCATGGGTGCAGGTCTGTCTAGGATGTAACAACTGGCCAGTTTCTTCCTAAGTTATCAGACAAACCAAACTAGGCATGACGAAGTCGAAACAAGAAAAGAAGCACATGAGCAGCAAGTAACCTTTTGGAGATCTTTTCTCCAAATAGCAACAATCTCTGAAACTTTGCTTGGAAGGTATGATCTTGCCATCAAAGCAGCCTCAGGTATCCGATTACTGCAAAAGAAAGTTTCAATACACCGACAAATAATTGCATCAATACATTTTCTTGCATCCAATAATTTAAAATAAGATTACCTTTCCACCAACAGCTGGAGGCAGTCTTCCAGTTTACCCAACATAAATAAACAAAGGAATGCAACATTGTTCTTTCCTTGCTCTTTAGCAAGAGAAGCAAGTTTTGATATCCCCTCAGCGTCTCCTAAAGAAGAGTAGAGCAACAACAAACCACTCAAATCCATTGCATGTTTCATGCAATCCTCCGCCATTTCTAACTGCAGCATCAAAATTCACAATGAAGCATGTTTAAAATGAGATGATTACGAATAGATAAACCTCTGGAGTAGACAAGTTTTCAATGAAAGGGCAGCTTAGAAACAAGAAGAAATTATCAAAAAGTAAAATTTCAAGCAAAAAATTACACCACCTTTCCAGTGGACATAGCTAATTCTCCCAATTGCTTCCATTTAGACTCACTCTGCACTTCTGTAGCGATCTCCTGCAAGGTAAGGTAAAAGAGAAAAATGTTTAGCTCAGAAAGTAGTTGCATATTGCTAATAAATTTTTAAAATTTTAATAACTAAACTAAATCTTTCAAGTACAAGTCCCCATCATATAGTCTGGACTTACCTGCGCAACCTCCAGTCGGCCCAGCTGTATGGCTAGCTCGAATCTATAATCGGGGTCGGTAGCCACTTCTAGTGCTTCCTCTATCATACCTCGCGACTCCAGGAAATGAGCCACACTAAAAATGAAAGAAAATTATTCATCAAAGGAACGTTCAATAGCCAGATTTCATACCCAAAAATACAGGAGATTAGAATATATTACAAAATCCCAAATATAATTTCAACCGCAAGAAAATTATCTACACAGGTTAAAAGTGCATGCAGTATAATAGTATAGTATAGACACCAAAAATACACATATTTTTCTTTGAAGTTTGAAGAATGAAATTGCTCAAAACTTCACATATTGTATACTCAAGTCAAAACCAGTTAGAAAAACTAGTCAAAATCAAAAGGACAAGCAGTATTACTTAGGCAAGCTTTTCAAAAAACAGGATTGCAAGTAAGAATGATTTCATCTGCAGCCTATAAATGGATTAAAAACAAGAAATTTCAGGAATATTCAAGCAAAACACAATGAATATGATGGAATATAACAGAGATAAAACTACTACTTCTGTAAAGAATCTTTCGCCTTTCATTTTGTTCATTTGCAAAAAATTTGGTCAAAGTGCAGCTCTAAAATTGGCCTATCCAAGAAAGCTGCAGTTATTTTCCCAATGGCCAACCCAAATGGATAATCATACTCAAAAATTTCTTTAAAAAATGATGCAAAATCTCCATCTGTTGGCAATCAATTAACAGTTGTCAAGATCGTATATACCTATTATGATGCTCTTTAGGAATTGAAGGTAAGAGTTCATTGGCCCTCTCCAAATCTCCGCGCATCACAAGAGTCTTGTACTCAATCAAGCTGAGAAGCAATGTGTATCCAATAACACTGCACAATACAATATCTATAATTAATATCTTCCTTAAAAAAAAAAAAAAAAAAGATAATGTAGTGTTTTTAAATACCATATACTTGCTTACTTGAACTCCTTGTCAATCAGATAAACACGGCTTTGACTAGCAAGGTACCCCAACAAGTACATAGGCCGGTCCAAATGAAACATTGTGGTTACCTACAATAAGAATATCGATTATCGAGATTCCTCAACCATAATCCTAAAAATGGATGAATACTGGTCACATAAAACATTGTCAAACCAAGAAGAATTCATCACACCTCACCACCAACGCAGTAATTAAGTCTCCAGGAGGAGTTGTTGTAAATGAAACAATCACCAACCCATATACCAGTCCTGACACGTTCATTGGTTTCATGAAGAAGCTCAAAAGCATCTTCAACACCCTGTTCATCCACTGGTCTTCCACTATCTAAATGAGCTGAAACTACATCGCGCTGCAACATAAAGATTAAATTCAATATTATAAAGCATAGCAGATGGCACATCCGAACTCCTAAGAATGACAAGTAACCTACATAAACTCATGAATCTGATAAAGAATCATCTAAATGTAAATCCTCACATTGTACTTCAAGATGTAGAATGATGAATCACTTGCAATTGCCACTAGATCACCACTGTCAGCCCAATAAAGATTCTGACAATTACAAATAAAAAGTGAATAGAACAACTGGAAATCATAAAGAGAAACAGATGTCTTCTGCAGGAATATCAACACTTACTTTCACTGTGACATCAATTCTCCTAATCAACCTGCATTCAGCCCAATCATAGAAACAAATAAAATCATTTGAGCACATTGCTAATAAAGTCCCTCCATAAATACGCTCGGCCGAGAAAGTTGGTCGGACACTCCTTTTTTCCTGAAATGCATTATGCCTTCCTTTACTCCATCATGTAGTCCAAATATGATATTAAATACAATATACTAAACATTGCAGTCAGGAATACAGCCATCGTGATATTTAAGCATCATAGGTTTTTCCTCTAAGACAACCCTCAACCCTTAGCAAACTTTCCTTTCCCCCTCTTCAACAATAAACATTTGTCCAGCAACTCAACAGAAATAGAAAAAGGTCATTAGCATTGAGTATTGTAATTATTCATCAATAAGAAACAGTAAACTGTTTTTCTACGCCAAAAGAAAAAAGTAACAAACCTGAAAAGTTTTACTGAAAATCTTAATCTTTGATGCACTTTCTCTAACAGCATATTCTCCATCAGATGACCAAACAAACTCCAGTGCAGAACCAAAGGACCTATTTCTCCATGCCAAAGCTGTGTATATAATGTACTCACCATCTCCACAGACAACAACAAACCTCCCATTGGGATTGTGCTTTAAGCTCTGGAAAACAAAAGAATTGTATGAATCGTAAAAAGAACTCACAAGATAAACAGTAAAACACAAAAAGAAACAAAATAGATCAAATCTTCTTCTACATCATGATACTTTTAATTGGAAAATGAAGAACAATGAAAAAGTTAGTTTGGAATAGGTCCTCTCAACATATTCTTTGAGCTCTTTGTTACTCTACATTCAAGATATATTTTCTCTCATAACATTAAAGAGTATCTCAATCAAGGCATAATACGCAGCTCATTAACAAGCAACCAAAACACCTAACACAAATATAAACAGGAAACTTCTAGGCATCCAGTCACCACTAAAAATTTATGGTTGGTTAGTCATAGAAAAAGAAAATACAGCAGAGAAAATTTTCAACTGATAGGCAACCACAAGTGAAATGGAACCTTTAACATAAAAAAATAATAAAAACCTCATAGCGTAAAAGAGGAAAGCATAAATTGCTAGCACACGGGCATATAATGAACAATGTTTTAAAAAACGCTAGGCGCTAGTCGGGCGGTGAGGGAGCGCCCAGCGCCTAGGCCTTCTATATGGCGCCTAGACGGACGGACTAGGCGGTGCTAGTCGGTTTTATTATTTTATTCAAAAAATTTATAATTATGTAATGTATTATTTGAAGAAAAAAATATATTTATGTCATTTTTCTTTTTTGAAAAAAAATTATATTCATATCATCTTTCTTATCTTGTGAAATTTACAATAACGTTATACCTTGAAACAACTCATAAACAAGTGAGCAATACATAATCAAAAGCAAATGAGTTTATCATTGAAAAGAACTATAAAAAACAATTATTTTAACTGATCAATTCAGTAATCACACTCAAATCTCAAATTAGCCAACAAATAACAATTATTCTAACTGATCAATTCAGAAATTATATTTGATCAATAAACCTAATTAATATCAAATTGCCACAACCTAACCCTAATTGGCCTTAATTTGCCAAATTTTAACCCTAAACCTAATTGAACCCAATTTTCCAAACACTAATCAAATTTTTTGAATAAAAAATAAAATTGCCTAACGTCGCCTAACCCGTCCATCTAAGCGGTAGGCGCCCCCCACCGTACCCCTAGT
>SKCR01028986.1:0-50245 GCA_019454045.1 Zanthoxylum bungeanum | reverse complement strand
CTTGAAGAAAATCTGACGATGATTCGACATGGAAGATTGTAAGCCAATTTTTACCCAACTTCCTGTTAATTTCAAGTTATCCCCTTTTATGTGTCCTAGCAATGAAGCTGAGAGGAATGAGATGCCTCGAGTGTTGGACAATTATGACCCATAGCGTCACTATTTGTACAGATCATGGTGTTGTTGTACAAATTAACTATGTGACAAAGGAGATTGCACTCTTATCATTTGTGATTAGATCACCTAGATGTATAAATGATAGGAGGTCCCTATGATTTGTTCCTGGATGGAGAATGATATGAGACAGTATCAGTCCACATAGGATAAATCATTAAATATCCCTAGTCAGAGTATTATCGAGATTGGACATCGATAAATACGTAAAATACTAGTATAACACTTATGCGCGTTGTGAGGGCACAACAGCATAGTTCTCATATATTTGGGTATAGGATACTAATGAAAGTGTAATATGAGGTTATGTTTTACCGATGGTACGGGAAATAGCTTCGCTCTGGATAGACCCCCTCGTAATTCCATTGGTAGTATGATTATGTGTCTATGGAAGTCCGAAATCAGGGTAGGTGTATTTGGTCTTAACCTGAGACTTGCACCGCTAATGCTTGCGACAATCAATATACTTTGGTTGCGGTCGTCCAGGGCTTTAACAGGTTCTGTGTACGCCAATGCTGGGTATATTGAGAATCGTAGTATGTTGGGTGTGATGTCAAGACGGAAGTATCACTCCAGTCATAGTGGAGATGATGGTCACGTAGGATACGTGACTGGTTCTCTTAAATGCTGCAGCTATCGGGATAAAATGACAAGGTCATGTTTATCGATTATAGACTCTAGTCACTAGAAATCTGACATGTGCTTCGTACGGGGCAGACACAATTCCAGCCCCAGGCCTAACACGTGATCATTCGATACTGGACAGAAATACGCAATACTACGTATACTACGCCTGATACAGATCCTTTATTCCTGTAAGGATATTTCCGGAGAATTGGGTAGGCATGGCGCTTTGCTAGAGGCCAACCTTGTCTTGTAAGTCGGTATAAACGAAGTACGAGGTACTTACGTGTTCGGATAGTTCGACGACCGAATTTACTGCCATGGGTCGCTTCCCAAAGATTCACCGATGACGTATAACTCGCACTCTAAATTAATCTGGGATTAATTAGAAGAGAGAGAAAATTAATCTGGGATTAATTACCGAGATATTTTATCTGGGATAAAATATCATTAAAAGAGAGATAACAGTTAATTTGGAATTAATCGAGAAATTAATATATTCGATATATTAAACGAAATTAGATTTCGACGCAGAATTAAAATTAGATTTTAATTCGGGCGAACGAATTAATTTAGAATTAATTCGTTAGCGACTTGAATAGTGACTTCGCTAGGCGTAATCATTTAATTACGACGTAACGGAAAATTCGTTAATTTGGAATTAGCGAACCCGAGCCCGAGATTATTTGCGAGCGCATTCGCATTTTGAATTCGAGTACGGCACGCAAGTCAAATCAAGCGTCAAATCGCTAGTCGCATCAAGCGTCAAATCACATGTCACTTTGAGTGATGTAACACTTGATTGATTGATGTGATTGAGTGATGGTAGTTGTTAGAGTTGTTGGAATGCATTTACCATTTGAATTTTTGAAAGGCAAATAAATGGTAAATCATTATTTTATTTATGGAAAATATATAAGTGTAAGATATACACTTTTCCAACTAATCCAACAGAATCTCTCCTTCTCTCTTTCTCTCTACAATTCACGCCCAAGGGGCTGCCAAAAAGCTTACTGGTTTCCTCTCAAAACCGTTAGCAGTGGGAAGCAAAAGAGTGGGATTTTGTGGCAAAATCACAAGTGTTAGCACACTTACGAGACATGCGAAGGTGATAGGGAAGTCCACCCATGAGCTGGGAATCGTTCGACGAAGCTCGGAGCTTGACGAAGGAGCTCCAATGGCCGAAACCAGTGGGCTGTAACAGTGTTACTGCCGTGACTGTGAGGAGCAGAATTTGAAGTTTTTGTTGCCTCCGCGTCGCTCAACCGCTCGATGTAAGTATTCCACGACTTCTCGATTGTTATTCACACATGTTTTCATGCTTATTATTGATCTTGGGACCTTAATAGAAACCAACAATGGTATCAAAGCAAGGTTTGAGCATGAAATGTTTAGGGCTTAAAATTTGGGTAAAAGTGATTTTGAGCATGAATTATGAAATTGGATGATTAAGTATGCTTGAATGTGTTTTATATGATGATTGATAGGATCAATTTGAAGAAATAATGTTTGGAACATTTTTTCCCCAAATTGTTTGTGGTGGCCGAATGTTATGCCCTATTGTGTTCTTGGTGATTTTTGATTTTTTGATTCATTGGATGTGTTGGAAATCATTTGGGGATATTGATTTAATGTTGAATTGAATTTAATTGGATTGAATTTGATTTGGACAAAATAATTCCCCATTGCCGAGACATGTAACCTGTATATTGGATTTGATTTTAATCAAAATGTGTTGGACACTAATTGATGTAAATGAGCATGATTAATTGTATAAATTGACATTTTAGAAATGTTAATTTGGATGATTAATCATGATATACACTTTGGTAATTAAATTGGGAATTTGAAATTTTATGATTTAATTATTTTGGGCCTTTTTGTGAATTGAGCTTAAGTGTTGTAATTGGGCTAAATGGGCTTAGTAATACTAAGTTAGGTTTAGGCAAATTGGATTGGATCCAATTGGGCCCAAAACCGCTTCCATAAAGCCCAAATGCGACTTAATGGACCTTTAAAGTTTAATTGGGCTTAATGGGCCAATATTGATTTCTAGGCTTATGGGGTAACTCCCGGATTGGATTTTGGTTATTCGGTTTGACCCGAGTTGACCAAAAGTCCGTTAATAAAGTGTGATATTTAATTTGGAATTAAATAATAAGTTAATAATGAGTTAGTATTAAATACATATTAAATTGGATTCAATGATGTAGTTTAATTTAATTCGAGAATTCGTACTTTGAGTACTTATTCGCAAAACGAGTTTGACTCGAGCAAAATCAAATCGTTGTTTGAACATTGGATGATCACTAATTATCAGATTAATTAATTTGATTAGATTGATTGATAACATGCTTGTGTGAATACATGGTTGCGATGCATGAATAATGTATATCGGATGGATATTAGATGGGTGGGATAATTTTAGAAATTGTTGTAATAAATTTGATTTATTAATTGGACATGCGTGTCCAGCCTTATCACCTCCATATTCTTTGTATTCTCTTCTCACTTATTCCCCTCAATGTAAATGAGGTTTCTTTAGAAGTGTAGTGTAACGGGTAGAAGTAAATATTTGTGCTAGCGGGAGAGAGAAAGTGAGAGATTTGATCTAGGATCAATGTGTAAAGTATCCATCCGCATATCATTATTATTTATTTATACGCGCTTTATTATGTGTTTAGAATGCATGTTTAAGGGTGTATGATGATGAGACCTTAACAAAGATAATAAATTGGTTGCCAATTTGCACTCGAAAAACCCTCCCAAAATATTAAGCGTCTTTCCTTCCATTTAGTGATTCTCACTCAAGATCTGAGACTGGCATTGGCTTGTTGGCCAAAGTCAAGGCCTTTGTCCGTCGAGGATGTGTTTGAATCACGAAGGCTTTGTTACATATTGGTGTCTTGTCTAAGTTGTGGTTTGTTGGCCAAAGTCAAGACCACTTCTTGTCCATCGACATTGATTACGAAGCTTTCCATGGTCAATGTGTCGCGCTTAACTGGGATCACTAAGTTTGTTGTGCCAAAGCCAAGGCTTAGTTGATTCAGAGGAAAAAGGTTAGGTAATACATTGGATTGGATCCAATCGATCTTAGAGATCTACCTAGTTAATTATCATACAATTTGTTGGCCAAAGTTAAGATTGTGTGATATTTAACGGGATCCTAGCCCACTATGAAACACGGTTTCCCGAGTACTCGACAGAGGGTTAGAGGCTCGCCGAAAAATAGTGGGAGGCAAGAATTGAATTTGCAATACTCGTTCAATTACTCGCCATATGCGCTCAAACAAATATCAATTCGTCAAAGATATTAAATGTTAGTTGGACTAATATTTAAATTGTTGTTTTAATAAATAGTTGGACTATATATTCAAACTATTCATTAATAGTTGATTTTATAATTGGATTATAGTAATCAATATAATTGATTTTAATTAAATTATAGTTGATTAAATAGTTGGACTATTGTAATCATTATAATAAATAGAACCTAAATCGTTGATTAAATAGTTGGACTATTAAAATCAAGATAAAATTGAAAGATTGACATTTAAAACATAATCCTAGGGAAAATGTATTTAAATGGTTTAATTTTCAAATTGGGAATAAATTTCAGGATGGTCCTGGAAAATAATAAGTTACTTTATTTGATAAAATAACCTATTATGCCTAAGCCCGAAGTTAAGCAAATAGTAGAGCATCATCTTTGGAAGATTTATGTGATGATAACTTTAGTGCTTAATCCATTATACTTACCATAGTAGACTCCTTAATTTCTGAATCAGAACTAAGGATTAGATCCTTTAAGTATGATAATGAAATTGAAGGATCTTCTTAAATCTATACTTAGATTTTAGAAGTACTAAAATTGCAATAATAACTCTTGGAGAGTTAATGACTATTCTCAAGGAGACAAAGTCAAAGTTTACAATAAGGCAAGTAGCGCAAGGCGCACCTTACTTCGATATTCTAGAAGGCCAAGGCTTGGCCAAAGGCTTCTGGAGTGTTGAAACTGGCAAAGGCAAAATCATTATAATCTTCTGGGAAGATAAAGGACATATCCCAAAATATCTGCTTAAATTGTGGCAAACGGGATCGCGGAAGCGTGACTGCCATTTGGACAAAGCAGACATGAAGGAATTGAAGACGAGCAAGGCTCAGACTTCAAATATGTTTGTCATAAATATATAAAAGACTAGTATTAAAATTGGATTTTAGATACTAAGTGTGATATAAATATGTATTGATGTTCAGAATCTGTTTTGAACAGGATACTGACTTCAATAGAGATTTATCTGCGAATTGTAAACGGGACGAAAGTCGCTATTTTAACCGTAGAAACCTAATTTTAGGAACTACCCTTCGGGTGTGTACCTAAATTTGGAAACTGTTATAATGTAACTAGTTTGACTAGATACATTATCTCTATATCAGTGTTTGACCCGCTGCGGGTGAACCTTTATATTCTAGAACACTATAGTGTTTCATTATATAATGATGATATTGAGATATACACATTAGATGTGAATAATTTTGAATATAAATAAATCTCAAACGTATAATGTGACAAACAAATAGCTCAAACTGATTTGATCAGAAGAAATTAATTGTGGCATTGTTGTCTGGGACACAATTTAAACAAGACTCGTATATCCACACTTTTGAAGAGTATGTACTCGGACTAATTTGATTCCATTCAAATAAAGTCTACGAATCTAGTTTATTGGGGAAAGTGCCTAAAACACTATTTACTTGGTAAAAGTGTAAATGCCACTGATCTGTCAGCCCTAGTTCAAAGTGAAGCAGGTGGGCCCGTATCTAGCTAGGGTAGATGTGGATATAAATATTTCGTGACCTTTACGGATGTGGCATCGCGTTATGGTTATGTGTTTCTTTTGAAGAACACAAATCAGAAACTTTTAAAGTTTCGACACGAAATAGACAAACAGATCGACTATAATATTATACCGTCATGGTAAGACCGTAATAGAAAATACTTAAGCAATAAGTTTCTAATATACTAGAAAGAGTATAGTATTATTTCTATGAGGACTCCTCCCGGAACACGTCAAAGTGACGGTGTGTCCGAACTGAGTAACCGAATTTTGTTAGACATGATAAGGTTAATCATGAGTCAATCTGAGCTACCATTTCCTTCAACGGATAAGCTTTAAACAGTGCAAGAACTTATTTTGAATCAGGTTCCATAAAATCTATTTGACAGATTTCATATTAGATATGAACAGGAAAGAAACCGGGTTTCTCATTCCTGATAATTTGGGTATGCTGGGCATATGTTTGGATGATACCGAACTAAAACCCAAATTGGATAAGTGCCAATTGTAGGTTATCTTGGGGATACCATTGTATAGTACTTATACAACTCACATGAGAACAATGTAATTGTTGCTCACCATGCAGTTTTCCTGAGAGGAATACCGATATGCAGTTGTAAGTGGGAGGATAGTAAAACTCGAAGAAAATCGGAGTAATATTATTCAAAGGCACTGAATCCTTAATGGAAAACAAATAGTTCATCAAGGATGAAACTATACCATTAATCTTCGTATACACAAGAACCGCGTATGTCGGAGAGAGTCAAAAAACAACCTGGGGTATGGGTTTCTGATCTCACCTCTTAAAGATGTCTATCTTATTGAGGTATACCAACTGACTACGTATGAGGAAGTGATACAAGGTATCGGCTCCCTATCATGACAAAGTGTCATGAGTCCGAAATGGATTCCATGTATATCAACAAGTTTGGATACTAGTTGATGTACCGCAAGGCATTGTGCCTATTGGTACTTATAAGTCTTCAAGGAAGACGTACATGGATGGCAACATACCAACGTATAAAGCTAGGATTTTAGCGGAAAGGTATCGTTATCAACATTGTGTTGATTACGATTCAGCCTTTTACCTGTTGCCACGGTAAATCCATTTGGATAATGCTTGCTAAAGCTGCATGTTTCATTTGTGAAATATGGCAGCTGGAACGGGAAAATCGCTTTCCTGAAAAGGAACCTTTTGGAGGATGTTTACAATATCCTATCGGTTTTGTCGTACCATAACTAGCAAACAAGGTTTGCGGGTTATTCGATCCATGTTTGGATTGAAGCAAGCATAGGTTCTTGGAATTATCATTTTGATATAATCATAATTGTTTATGATTTAATTCAAAATGAAAAGATTCTTGTGTATATAAGAAGGTTAGTGGGAGCGCACTGACAATTGATGTCCTATAAATAATGATAATACGTCATTTCTTAGAAATGATATTCCCATAATAACTATCGGTGAAAGCTTGGCTTTCGAGAAAACTGTCCGAGAATCCGTACATTGAAAAATGTACACGACCTGGTGTCTCATAGGCTTTGAGCATATGGATTCACAATCAGGCCAATCCAAGTGATAGTCACTGGATTGAAGTTAAGAACATCTGTTAGTATCTTAGAGAACTAAGGATGCTATCTTAATCTGAGGAGAATGAGAACTTGAAGTGACTGGGATCACTATAGCAAGTTTCCTAAACCGATAAAACGACTATAAGTCGACAACGGTACTACAAAGTTAGAATAATGGTACAATAAGCTGGAAATCTTCCAAGAAAGATACTGTTACTGAATAAACAACAAATGTGGGTTATTGCTGCAGCTGAGGCGGAAATAGAAGCCTTCTGGGTCAATAATAAATCTAATTAGATTAGAAATAATTTTGTTGGCAGCTGAGCTAGGCGTCAGCACAAGCTAAAGAATTAATGGTCTCATCAACGATCCAGATACATACTTCGATATTCATCTGATTCGTTCGGATCATACATCGTGGCGATGTGATGATCGTATAAATCGTATCAGACGATAATCATGCAAATCCGCTGACGAAAATCGTTTCTCAGCAGTTTGAGCCAACAGTACATAGTTCGGGTGTCAGACACTCGAGTGACTGGCTATAGGCCAAGTGGGAGATTGTTGGACAATTATGACCCATAGCGTCACTATTTGTACAGATCATGGTGTTGTTGTACAAATTAACTATGTGACAAATGAGATTGCACTATTATCATTTGTTATTAGATCACCTAGATGTATAAATGATAGGAGGTCCCTATGATTTGTTCCTGGATGGAGAATGATATGAGAGAGTATCGGTCCACGTAGGATAAATCATTAAATATCCCTAGTCAGAGTATTATCGAGATTGGACATCGATAAATACATAAAATACTAGTATTACACTTGTGTGCGTTGTGAGGGCACAACGACATAGTTCTCATATATTTGGGTATAAGATACTCATGCAAGTGTAATATGAGGCTGTGTTTTACCGATGGTATGGGAAACAGCTTCGCTCTGGATAGACCCCCTCGGAATTCCATTGGTAGTATGACTAAGTGTCTATGGAAGTCCGAAATCAGGGTAGGTGTATTTGGTCTTAACCTGAGACTTGCACCGCTAATGCTTGCGACAATCAACATACTTTGGTTGCGGTCATCCAGGGCTTTAACAGGTTCTGTGTACGCCAATGCTGGGTATATTGAGAATCGTAGTGTGTTGGGTGTGATGTCAAGACGGAAGTATCACTCCAGTCATAGTGGAGATGATGGTCACGTAGGATACGGGAGTGGTTCTCTTAAATGCTGCAGCTATCGGGATAAAATGACAAGGTCATGTTTATCCGATTATAGTGACTAGTCACCAGACATCTTACATGTGCTTCATACGGGGCAGACACAATTCCAGCCCCAGGCCTAGCACGTGATCATTCGATACTGGATAGAAATACGCAATACTACGTATACTACGCCTGATACAGATCCTTTATACCTGTAAGGATATTTCCGGAGAATTGGGTAGGCATGGCGCTTTGCTAGAGGCCAACCTTGTCTTGTAAGTCGGTATAAACGAAGTACAAGGTACTTACGGTTTCGGATAGTCCGACGATCGAATTTACTTCCAACATATCCGGGGATCTCATGGGTCGCTTCCCAAAGATTCACCGATGACGTATAACTCGCACTTTAAATTAATCTGGGATTAATTAGAAGAGAGAGAAAATTAATCTGGGATTAATTACGGAGATATTTTATCTGGGATAAAATATCATTAAAATAGAGATAACGGTTAATTTGGAATTAATCGAGAAATTAATATATTCGATATATTAAACGAAATTGGATTTCGAAGCCGAATTAAAATTAGATTTTAATTCGGACGAACGAATTAATTTAGAATTAATTCGTTAGCGACGTGAATAGTGACTTCGCTAGGCGTAATCATTTAATTACGACATAACGGAAAATTCATTAATTTGGAATTAGTGAACCCGAGCCCGAGATTATTTGCGAGCGCATTCGCATTTCGAATTCGAGTGCGGCACGCAAGTCAAATCAAGCGTTAAATCGCTAGTCGCATCAAGCGTCAAATCACATGTCACTTTGAGTGATGTGACACTTGATTGATTTATGTGATTGAGTAATGGTAGTTGTTAGAGTTGTTGGAATGCATTTACCATTTCACTTTTTGAAAGGCAAATAAATGGTAAATCATTATTTTATTTATGGAAAATATATAAGTGTAAGATATACACTTTTCCAACTAATCCAACACAATCTCTCATTCTCTCTTTCTCTCTACAATTCACGCCCAAGGGGCTGCCAAAAAGCTTACTGGTTTCCTCTCAAAACCGTGAGCAGTGGGAAGCAAAAGAGTGGGATTTTGTGGCAAAATCACAAGTGCTAGCACACTTACGAGACATGCGAAGGTGATAGGGAAGTCCACCCATGAGCCGGGAATCGTTCGACGAAGCTCGGAGCTTGACGAATGAGCTCCAATGGCCGAAACCAGTGGGCTGTGACAGTGTTACTGCCGTGACTGTGAGGAGCAGAATTTGAAGTTTTTGTTGCCTCCGAGTTGCTCAACCGCTCGATGTAAGTATTCCGCGACTTCTCGATTGTTATTCACACATGTTTTCATGCTTATTATTGATCTTGGGACCTTAATAGAAACCAACATCGAGTACCATATGCATCAGCAGTGGGAAGCTTAATGTACGCCATGATTGTACAAGATCAGATATTGCACAAGCAGTGGGAGCAGTTAGTTGTTTTATGGTGAATCCTAGTAGAGAGAGCATTGAAATGCTGTTAAAATGATCCTTAGATATATCAAAGGAACCCAGATGATGCATTATGTTATGGAGGATCAGAATTAGTTGTCAAAGGCTACGTGGATTCAGATTTTACAAGAGATCTTGACAAAAGAAAATCCACTACATGTTATGTGTTTATACTTGCAGGAGGAGCAATGAGATAGGTATCCAAGTTACAAAGTGTTATGGCTTTATCTACAACAGAAGCTGAGTACATGACAGCTACACAAGCTTGGAAGGAAGCTATTTGGTTTCAAAGGTTATTGGAAGAGCTCGGGCGCAAACAAGAGAAGATTCCTTTATTTTGTGACAGTCAGTGTGCTTTGTATATTTCAAAGAATCCAGCATTCCATTCAAGAACAAAACATATAGTGGTACAATACCACTTTGTTCATGAAGTAGTGGAACAATGTAGTATGGACTTGTTGAAGATACACACCAATGAGAACCTTATAGACGTAATGACCAAGCCTATCAATATAGACAAATTTCTATGGTGTAGATCCTCTTATGGCTTAACAGAAACGTAAGCAGCTTGAAGACGACAAAGTAGAATTGATGGTGTGGAAACTGATTGGTTCTCAATCAAGTTTCCAAGTGGGAGAATTGTTAAAGTCAATAAAATTATCAATCACCGAAAGGTGATTAAAAATTAAATATTAAAAAATATAGAAATTATTTCGGGTGGGTCCCAATTACAAAAAAGAAAAATAATAAAAAAATAGAATTCACTATTTGCACAGTGAATCTCATGCCTATAAATAGAGGCTTCATTTCATTATTTTCTTCATCTCATTCTCAACCAAATCCTCTGTATTTTAAGAGAGAAAATATAGTTTCTTCTTAAGAGTTAGTGAGAGAGTTGTAATTCTCATATTCTAATAGAGTGTGAGATTGTTCACTCCTTGTGTTTAGAGAGAAGTTATAAAATTCTTTCCACTGTAGTGAAATCCTTCTACTTTTGCCCGTGGATGTTTCCCTCACATTGAAGATTTTACCACGTTAAATCTGTGTCTCGTTGTTTTATTTTATTGTTAATATTTATGGAAGGCTAAACCTCCTAATTGTTATTGTATTGTTATATGGTAGGCAACAACTCCTAAACTAACAATTACTCACAATTTCACTTTACTTGCGTGCCAACTTCAGCCCACGATCCTCTAACACAGATAACCCTCGTCAATCTGTAAACAAGAAACATCTGATGTAATTTTAGAACATTTAAGAAACAGAGAAAACTTGGAGAAATTAATTTTCAGTAAATATGGAAACAAACAGTTCTATCATCTCAAGGAGCTGGAAGATCCTATCCGTTCAGAATATAGGTTAAACTTTCTCTTGTGGTGGCTAGAAGTTGAAAGAGTGATTCAACAATATATGCATCAAACTTTTCGATAGTTTCTATAGAACAAGTGACTTCTCATAAATGAGTATCAGAGAACTTTCCAAACCAGAAGGATCTAAATCACCTTCATTCTTTCTTCAACTTTGATTGAGGTTTCAACCCCTAAATGCATCGATAAAAGATTATGAGAAAGAATTATCTAGCAACAATGAATAACCACTTGCATTAGCATTTTCAATTGTATCTTAAAGCTCAATGGCTCGTGCAATTGTCAACCCACCATTAATTACGTTTAGTTTGTCTGACTCGGAAAGAATAACATTACATCCTGCAACAATCAACAATCCTCTATCAAGTAAAATACTTACAGTGAAGAGAGATATTGGAGAGACCAGTGAAGATGAAGAGAAGGAAATAGACATTTGAATGCTTTTGCTTGTGGAAGGTTTTCTCGGATTTTCTCCCTCTCAGATTTCCAGCCAAGGTTTTTCTGGGTTTATGAGCTTTGGATTGATGAAATGTAATCCAAATGAATGGAATGAAACCGAAGAGAGTAGAGAATAATATATTGTAAATTTATTTGGAAAAAATAAGAGATTTATAATATATTATTTCCAAAGTAAAGTGTAATAAAATGAACTGTAATTTAATAAGTTTTAAGGATAATTATGTAAAGTGAAAAAAAAAAATTAATATAGTAATGTTATTTTTTAAAGATGTAATTCCATCTTGATATGTAATGATATTTTTTTCTAAGTTATTTTTCATCCTCAATTTCCCAATAGATTAAATATTGCTTTTTGTTCTACTCCCTTCCATCTCATTCTATCAATCCAAATAAATTTTAAATATTTTAAATTATATTACATTCCTCTTCATCTTATTCTATTAATTCAAATATAACCGAAAATGAACCATTGGATTTCTTATCTTCTCCAAAGATATTTCGGTCATTTTATATTGGAATCATTGGTCACTGACTAGGAACTTATTTGATACTAATTGAAAACTTATAACATTATATATATAAGAAAATATGAAATTATCGGTCGAAATAGTCGGTCGGTATTTTTTTTGGTATTTACATACTGAAGAGGATAAAAATAATTTCTGACCTATTACCGACCGAATACTCAGTCGATAGTCGGTCGGTAATATGACGTTGAAGATTAATTTTGCGCCATTTTATGCCCCAAATAATGACCGACCAAATATTTGATCGATAAGTGATAATATATAGCGACTGAATGAATATTCGGTCATTTAAAGAATATTAATTATAAAAAATTAGAAAAAAAATTAGTAATTTTACCGACCGAATGAATATTCGGTCGCTAAAATAATATTAATTTAAAAAAATAGATATTTACCGACCGAACAACGGTCGGTCGATAAAATAAAAAATAAAATATATAAAATATAAATAATATATAATATTACTATTATTTTACCTTATATATATATATTATTACACACAAATTATTTACATATCAAGTCACACCAATTACATCAATTTGTAAAATTAAATGTGGATTGTGAAGGTTTAGTTGGGGCCTACCCTTGGGTGGTACTAATGCTGAGGTGTGGGGCCCACCCATGGTCGGTCTTTATAGGGCCCATGGTGAGCTCGGTAAATTTTTTGAAAAAAATAGTCAGTTTTCCGACTTCTTAGCTATTAACGATTTACTTATGAAACAAAGTTATGTGGACCGACTCAAAAAATCCGGACCCGGGTCTTTAAAACGAAGACCCGGGTGATTCCGGGTCCGGACCCGGGATCACTCGGTCCGGACCCGTGTCTACCCGGGTCCGTAAAAAAAAATAAAAAAATAAAAAAATAAATTAGATTTTAATCAAAAATATAAAATATTATGCATATATATATATATATAAATAATAGAATTTAATAAAAAAAATTAAAAAATTGAAATAAAATTAATAAAATTGATAAAATACAAATATAAATATAAAAAATACAATTAAAACTTAAAAAAAAAAAATTAAAAAAAAAAAAGAATGCGGGTAATCGGGTCCGGACCGGGTCTACCCGAATTCGTACCGGGTAGACCCGGGTCCGGACCCGGGAATATTTACCCGGGTCCGAAACTGGACCCGGAGTTGTGAAACCTCTTCCGGATCCGGACCCGGATTTTGCCATCCTTACTCAAAACAAGCGCTTTGAACCATAAAAGAGTTGGTATTGCGTATTTGTTACCATGAGATTACATTAATAATTTATTCATGGAACAAAGCCGTATAAGTTAGGCAAGTTGGGCCGGATGACTAGATCCACAAAGTCTACCGAGCCTAAAGCAGCCCAAAAAAAAAAAAAAGAAAGAAAGAAAAAAAGAAAAAAACTTAATAGGGGACGCAAAAATGTGCAAATTCATCAAATAAAATCACAGCATGGATATTCTTGATATTTGAAACTATCAATTAATCATAAAGTACAAGATAAAAAATTATATTCCAACAGTATATATGATGAGATTTTATTGAATTATTACACAAATAAAAATAAAAATAATAATAATGAAAAACATACTTATTGAAAATTTAATGCAACAGAGGTAATTTACAGTGTACACAGTCTCCATGGCTCATCGTGAAAGGACCTTCATTTATTTATTATTATATAATGAGCTGAAATAATTGAGACTAAACATTTAAGCCCTTTTGAGCACAACAGGAATTGCAGGGCCATCCAGGGCCAGCAATCTCTTGCCATTCTCAATCAAAATGCCAGCAAATCCACACCTCGGTCGACAATTCGGACAAGCCATGGAAGGACACCATCCCAGATTATAGCTAGTTCCATTTCTGTCGATTCTGAAGAATCCTGGTTCCCCACCTGTCACAATGAATCTCCTTCCAGTTTCAGGATCAGACTCGCTGACTCTCCAAGCATTTGACTGAATACAAATTGTAAATGCTACAAATGTAACAGTAAAGTCATTAGACTCTCTCACAATGTTTTCTTCACCAATGAAAGGCGAGAATGTGACAGGAAGTAAGTCTTCTGATCCCGATGTTTCTTTCTGGCCAACGTATAACGGGCAAGGGCCATTGCGGTCAACTAAGGTTAAAGCACCACCGGTTGCATTGTCTTCCGGCAGTATGTAGTATTCCAAGCCCCGTTGAAGCGGTTGCCCATCAGTGTCAAGAACCGGAGGACTCGAGTCATTGGATGGTTGAGCGCCAGTTATGGCCAAAACCAGAAAGAAGAATCCCAAGCTTTTGATCAATCTTACCATGGCTGCTTCTCTAAAAACTACGTATGTGATGGGTATGTTTTTAAGTTACCTATGTATTCATATATATATATATATATATATATAGGATATGGCAATGACAAGTAGCATGTGAAAAGTCTATTAATCTGATCCATTTAAGTATTACTTGTACCGTAAGGAAGAGAGACAGTGGCTGCCTCCTTGATGGCCGTATTTTCAATAGCGTGGAAAATAGAAAAAAAATAAAAAATTCTCAACACAAATTTAAGAGAGTAAGCAACAATATTAGGTAACTGATATTTATTAACTGATATTAGGCCATCAAGATTCTTCTGCAACAATAATAACACATGCGCAAATGAGCACCCATACATCAAGTAAAACATACAGAGAAGTACATAGTTGGATTAAAAAAAAAAAAACATCCAGAAAGAGATGTGCACTCATGGTTTCATTGATCGAGCATGAGTTTTCCAAGAACACAAGTCATTCCAGAATAATGCGGAGAATTGGCCAGGGTTCGGTCAGTGTTTTGAATCATCTTCTTCACAGAACTTGTGTTAATGGTGGTTTTTAGCCCGAGGAAATTTCAAGTCTAGGGAGGGGTAAAATGGGATTTTCACTTGACAGATGATGGAGGCCGAAGGTCCTTTGGGGGGTTGGGGGAGGAGGTCAGATAGAGGGGCCTGAGCCTAAAGTGCAGAGGAACACCTGAGGGAGAACCAGTTGACAAAGCTAGGTTGGGCTATTGACCCGGCCTAAAGAAAATGTATCAGATTCGGCAGAATTTGAGCATATGTGGAAGCCGACCCGAGGTGGTCCGTGGCTACCGACCCGACCTAGTAAAGAAGTGAGGAATAGTTGACCAAACCATCCACCTCGGCACACTGACCCGAGGACCGAGGTAGAGGTCTCTGTATCATGTACCCACAAGTATATGATGTATGCCCTCTATGAGAGTTTGAGCTTCTAGAAGAATGATGTGACGGGAGTAATGTTAGAGTTGGTGCTCGGAGCGCCAATCCAGATCGTATTTATGTCTGATTCATTAATATGAACAATATCTTTTTTCCATAATATTACTTAATTATGGTCACACCTCTTGTCTTTTATATGCCTATTCGATCTAATATCGATTAGATTGAAATTAAATCTGGTTTAGTGATATGTATATATATTAGACAAAGACCCCAGGATTTACAACGTAGTGTGCAGTTACAACGTAGTTTGTAATTGACATTGAGAAATGTCATTATAAGTTATATATTCTCAAATAAATTTCCTGGTCAAGATTTACTAACACGGGTCGGTTAGTAAAATCCACTGAGACCAGTACATATCGTATATCGAGACTTGGTACGATGTTTTATCCCAATGAACCATGAGTCTCGGGAGACTCGTATAGACGTGTACGTGTTTATTTGATAAACACTGAACGGCTCACCTAAGATTTCATAATAGATAGTACACTAACGTCAATAGGAATCTTCTCAAGATGAGTAGCATAATGGTCTTTCGACTTGAGATACCACAGTGGATATATGAGACATCCTCCACACTTTGATGGAAGTCATGTCACCGATCTATTTAGATCAGACCTCTGCATGTACGTTGGGTGTTGACTCATGCTCATGATATCATGTGAGTATCAGATAGAATCCGTCAGTCATGTGTACAGGGCATATGTATCCTACACGTGATTGCGATCTAGTAAATCCATGGCTGTGGTACACTGCGGAAGCGAGTTCCGAGTGTTATTTAGAGATCGTAAATTTATAAGTCGACTATATTATACCTTAAAGATTTGACATTCCTATCTGTATCCTCGGTATAATATCAATAGCCTGTGATAGAGGGATTATACATATGCAATGACCTCGAGTTTAGCAAGATTATATGTGGTCGTCATAATTTACGAGTGGGTGAATTATGGACACAAAATTGAATTATGTGACGGATAAACCTGAACTTAGAGATTCTCATAATATGAAGTGTACTCGTTGAGCACTTAGGCAACGCGTTATGAATAATACAAATTATTCATAATACTTTATCGGATTAAATAAGTTAATTCGAATCGTTTAACGGTTAAACGAAAATACATGCATATGGTCATTTCGGTCAATTAATAATTAATGTGTATTCATATTTGATAAAAAAAAAATTAATTAGATACATATTTATTAATTGTCAAATGAGATTTTGACACATGTCATTAATATATGTATTTTCTTATTTAGTGTAAATAAAAATACATATATATATATATATTAATAATTATATAAATTAATTATTTAGATATTTAAATGTTAAATATTTAGATAATTAAATAATGTTTATATTTCATAATTGTTATGTAATATTTTTAATTATTATTGGTTACAAATGACATTAAACTTTAAGGTTGAAGTATTCAATTTGATTTTGTCTACTTTGGCTTTATGCTTAATTAGATAAAATAATATTTATTTGTAATAATTATTATTACATATGTTTAATTATTTTTGTAACTAATGGCATGATATTTAAGCATGGGGTATTCAAATTGAGTTTAATAACTTAAAGCTTGATATTTTAATTTGATTAAATATAAATTTCAATGTCAAACCCCCCCCCCCCCACGCCAATGTGAGTATAAAAAGAAAAAAATATTTTCTTTTGTTGGTTAAGGAAAACCTAGCCTACTAATGTCATCCAAAAATTCCCTAAGCATTTTGGCGAAGAAAAATTCCAACAAGAACAAAAATTAAAAAAGCTTTTGGAAGATTAAAGGTATTATTTTGTTTTCTTTAATTTAGAAAATTATTTTTGTTGTTCTTGGTTCAATTTTTTATTGTAGAAATGTAACATCCCCAGTACGGAAATGTTACCGACAAGCAACAGATCCCACTGCCGCTTAAGCCTCTAATACATGTACTAGAACACTTGCTTTTATCTTAATACTATGCAATGTCTTTAGATCATACTTGCAAACTTAAACTTAAATAAACTTGAATGCAAGATCATAAAATTAAATATATGCATATATACATGACTAAGATGTATTTACAATATGTACATAACATCAAACACATGTCGAATGATACAACAAAATGACATCTCAGAGGACTACACTCTATATGAACATAGCTCTGGAAAGATGGACCCGACGACTAGTGACTGCAGTGCAACACTTGTCCTCGAACTGGGTCCCCAAAAACAGCACATGGCTCACCAAAAGAGGAATCCTGCAACAAAACTAGGATGTGGTAGGGTCAGTCCAGAGGATCTCAGTGAGTAGAGCTACAAAACAAGAAGCTGAATCATAACATCTATATAAAATTCATTAAGTCTGAAAATGCATTTGAAACTTTGCTTGAAAACTGGGTCTTTTGTTAAAATTTGAGAAAAGCTTTTCTAAAAGCTTTCTGCGAAAATATCTCTAGTACTGCGGAAAAACTTGACGCATGTGGGCGTTACGTATCACCGTCCCCTCATAAGTAAGAGCTGAGGTGGGTTTTTCCTCCATGCGTCGAAAACGTAAAAAGTATTGCTGATAAACTTTAAAACTTTCAAATCACATCTCACATAATAAGTAACTGAATATTTAATCAGGCTAACGCCCTAAAAACTTTAAAGATAAGTGTGAAAAAATAACAAGTGTATACAAATCAACTTTGAAAGAAAAAACATCCACTCACAGATTGAAGTCCGATCAAGTTCCATTTACGTCGCTGGGGGCGAACGCGGCTCCTGATGAGTATCTATATGGAATACACTGAGTTAGAAACATGAGTTATAAAATACGGTTCGAAATCACATAAAACTACTTAATATAATTGGATTGCCCCATTATAGCATTTTTATTCTTTAAATGAAATGTAAATCAAAAATTCAGACTATTGGTTACGCGTCGCATCTTCTAAAAAAATTCTGGGTTTTTGTGTCGTGTCGCGACGCGCCCGTGTAAATCATAGGCATGTCTTTGCCTTGATCGCGTCACGACGCGCACGTGTTAAGCAGATGCACCTCTCTACCTCATCTGCGTTGCGAAGCGAGCTTGGCGCGTCGCAATGCGACGCCGATTCCAGGGGCAGATTTCCATTTCTTCAAAAATAACTCCCAAATCTCATTTCACCCAACCACCAACAAAATACTATATCTTCATCACATTCTCATCATCAAATGACACACCCAATACCTCATCACCACCAAATTCTCATCAATCATACTATATGTTCCAACTAGAGTATAGTAACTAAAATTTATCCAAACATGGGACTCTTAATCAAATAATCATCAATAACACATGACTATTAACCAACAACATACTACCATCATCAAGTTATTACAACTCAACACCTCAAGGTTTGGGTTATTGATTGCTTACCTTAATTCTATTCTCTTTTTCCTTAACAATGCTCTTTAATCATCTTTTTCTTTCTTCTTAAGTTAGCTTGAATGGATTGGCTTGTTTAACTTTAAATTTTGTGACAAGAAAATTGCAAACTATCACTCTTTCTCTCCTCACTCTCACTGCCAAACAAGAAAAATGAGTGCATTCTCTTCTTTTTTCTTTTCTTTACCAATAACTTGGTCAATTTCTCTAGAACTCTAGGTAGTTTTATTATTGGGCTTGGCTTTACTCTTTCCTTCTTCCTAATTTGTTGTTGGGCTTTGAAGAGATCCAAGAAAAATTGGGCTTGGAATTAATGATTTGTTTGTTTCGCCTAAACCAATCCCGGGATATTATTTACTAGCCCGGAAAAGAAAATCCCAAGCGTCACTAGCTGAACAAAATATTTGGGGTTGTTACAAGAATTCTTACAAATATTGTAAAGATTCTTTATACTCCAAAATTTGGGGCTTCTTGATTTGGTTGATGGATTTAGAGGTTAGATGCATGTGTGAAGTAATATTGATTAATATTATAGTAATATTAATTCAATTTTTCATATGATGATTGGTTGACATTCTAGAGTGTTATGACCACTCTAATAATATCTAGAATTTTTCTCGAGTTCTTCATTTGTGGTGGCTTTAATTGGTGTAGTGATTAATATGATTAATGTTGAGAAAATTAGATTTAAAGCATGAAAATTGATTATTCAAAATAACTCGTAACAATTACGATTAAATTGATATCTTTAATTACAAATAATATATTATTCATTATGCTATCATCATATGATGCATCAGATTGATTAGACATTCTAATCAATTTCTATTTCGACAAAGGAATCATCCTTTGCGAAAGATTAATACTATATATAAGAGACACACTAACTATCAAACAGTTATACTAACTGTCACACAGATAGTCTTGTTGCGTCCTTTATTAGATCATATCTAATGCACGACTAATGGGAGTTTCTCACAAGTCTCTTAGTTTTATATCATATATAAAACTTTATATCAAATATATCAAAGACTACTTTCACTGCTTTCACGGAGAAAAGAAGACTTAGGTAAACCTTTACCTCACAAACATCTCATTATTACATTAATAATGACAATGTCGTTATGATATATAACACTAGAAAAAAATTTGTACACTCCCACTGACCCTACTATCAAATATGTATTCTCTATGCTTTGATAAAATCAGACAATCTGACTGTATCAAAATTAGAGAACACAGATTTTCGGAAAGCTTATTGAGTCTACAATAGGCTCTATAAGCTAGTATATCAAACTATGATCTTAGCATAATACAAACTCTAGGGCCATTCTAAAATGAACTCTTCAAATAAAGAAACCACAACGGATTTCTCATTCGAAGAAAACATTCAGGAACGCCAATTTGCATTCTTTAGCCAAAATACATAGTGTAGACATTGTATTTTTGCATGAGCCTGATGATGAGCCTCGTATGGAGGCACTACCTGAAAAGTTGCGGAAGTTGCAGAAAATGGATGCCGAAAGGAAAGAAAACCTCCAAAATTAACACCTAATCGGATTCGGACTCACTAGCCAGCCTCAGATTCGCTTAGTCAGCCGCTGTTTCAAAACCTTAGCCTCGGACCCACCATACACGCCCTTGCACCCTTCAAATTCGGCCCATCCACACGGCCAAAATCCCATGCAATCCATCCACACGCACAAGACCCCATGCAATCCATCCACACACCCAAAACCCCATGCAATCCACATGCTCAAATCCCCTCATTAACACTTTCCAATTTAACTAGATTTGAAATCCCACTCTTACTAAATTAACAAGATTTGAGATCCCATCATCACCATATTTATGAGATTTTATTCTCAAAATAAATTGAGAATATATCTCCCAAATTTCCATGATTTGTTTCCCTATTTGGAGATCCATTCAAACCATTATAAAAAGGGACCAAATCTTGACACAAAGGGAGCAAGGACGACAACCACCAAAAAAAAAACCCTAGGGCTTCTTTCTTCTTCTTTCACCGAAACAATAACCACCAACAAAGCTACCATCATCGAAAAAACAATCAACCCAAAGACACCAAAAACACCAAAAAACAACCACAAAACAAACAACCCAAAGCCACCAAAAACAACAAGAAACAGAAGCCAACCACCGAAAAAAATTAACAAAAACCGTGAAACCAGAACCACCAAAATAGCCAGCAAAAACAACCACCGAAAACAACCAAAAGACCAAGAAAATAGCAAAACCATGAACCAGTAAACCAACAAAAAAAGCAACCAAAACCGTGAACCAGTAAACCAGCAGAAACTGCAACCAAAATCGTGTACCAGAAAACAGCAAACAGTAAACAGAAAATAGAAAAATAGCAACCATAAAATAGCAAAACAGCAACCAAAAAACATCAAAACAGTAACAAAAAAACAGCAAAAATAGCGAACCAAGCGTCAATCCTTCTGGCGACGGCCTAACGTACTTCCGAAAAACTTAAAAGGTAAGACCTGAGGGCACCCTTACCACATTTATTTCTATAGTTCCGGACACTGCACGCCTAGCTGGACGTGAAATACGTCCAACCAGGTTTGCGAAGTCCTAGATCAAAGACGGCCAAATTACTAGTCACAATTTCTCTTTCTTTGGCATTTCGTTATTTATTTATCTATTTATTCACTTTTATTATTGTCCTACATCAAAGACGGCCAAATTATTGGTCACAAGTTGATGATTATACGTATATGCATCGTTATATGTTTTCATGTCTATTTTTATGTCCATTTACATTGCATTGATGATTATGCATGTTATTATCCCTTGCGGTATATCGGATGGAAACCCATACGTAAATTCCGTAGCCGAATCCGAATGGACGGTAGTACGGTCTGTACTTGGGATACAACTCCACGTACCACTCGGGAAACACTCATATATGCGTGATTAACCCCCTCTTTTTTTTGCTATTTATTTATTGACGCTTTTCCTGCATTTGACTGTTTATTATAATTTTCGTTATCGCATTTTGTATTTCTTAATTTAATATGCTTTTAGAACTATGTTATTGTGATTACTTTTGCTTGGGTATGTCATTATATTTTTTATTCGCTTTTATGCATGAATTGCATTAAGACTTGGCTATACCATTGTGTGAACCCATCCATTATACTGGCATAAGTAATGGACCATTCTGAACCCAACGGTTTGAGGTCTTCCCTTGCGAGGGGTGAGTGCGGCCTTAAATCTTTCCCAGTTCAAACTGGGTGGCGACTCATTTATTCTCTGGTTTAGTCCCTCGCGGGCTACTCTATACTCTCTACGGGCTGCGAGCCCAACAGTGTCATGGTCGCCGAGCATCATAGGCATAGCGGTAAACCCCACTTCACTCCTACAGATGGCGACTCCACTAGGGATAGAGAATCGACCCCGAAACAATGCATTGTAGTGTCCGTGGCTTTGGCTTTGGTTAACCAAGTCTCATATATTTTGCATACCCTTCTTACCCCTGATGGCGTCATGTATCTTGATTTCGCTTTCACTCAAGGCGGCGGATCGTTATGTGATGATAACCATCACTCGTTGGCACATACCCTAGGGTATAAAAAAGGCGTGCTCACTTGGTTGCTCGAACCCTTGATTTGGGAGACCTAGTTGTGTGCAACCCTTCGCCGATGAGAACCTTATCTGTACCCTTGTAAGCCCACATACGAACCATAGTTATATATCCTATATAAGCTACACACATGCTTGTGTTTGGACCCATTTGGACTTCTCGTCATAGGATACAAACTTATTGGGCCACTTAAACTGGGACGAGTTTGTATCTTATGATGATTGGGCCAAAAGTTTTCAAAATAATGATAGACCACCCTGTGTTTGGGCCCCCTATCATTTGAAGTTATTTAGCCACCTTATCGCAAAAGTGTAAACCTGTTGGGCATTTTCAACTGGGACAAGTTTACACCTCACGATAATATAATTGAACGCTTTAAAATGATAACGGGCCAACTTGTATGAAAACCTTAATGGGCTTAGAAAGTCCAAACATGATCCGAATATGCCAGATGCATGAGTCCGATATTCGCACTGGCTTTCATCCAGGAAGGGTACGCCTTGTTATAGTATATTTGTATACTTTTAGATGTCTCCAAGTCTATCCCCGCCACAACCGTGATTACCGAGGGCCCAATTCGTCTTTTCTAGACAATGACACGATCCCCATAATAAGCTTAGTCAATTTTGTAAATGGGCGGTCTTTGTCTTTTACCGATGAAAATGGACTGAGGTAGCCAAGGTTCACCCCTGTAACATAAGATAGAACGATTTTGTGTACCCCACATTGGTGTATAAAATGAACCATACCTAGGACAGAAATGGACTTATCATGAGTGCGGGAGGAATAAGGTCGGAATGGTATATGTTGTTTTGATAACACATGCATCTCATGCATACACATATCATGCTAACCCCTGTCTTAACATCCATCATAGATATCTGTTGGGTTAGAGAAGAATGAAGACTTGTCAAGAAGAGGTTAGCAAACATGAGTGCGTCAGACAAGTGAAAGTTCTCGCATAGATCAATTGAAGACCAACATCACCATAATTACCGTGCAACTACAAGCTTTGACCAATACTATGGAATATCTGACAGTACCCCACATATTGGGAATAGAAAATAATGAGGATGGAATGCATGAGGAGCCCCCGAATAAGGTGAGTGAAGAAATCCCTATTTTTGATGATGACATGGCTGAGTATGCCGCGTGAAGGATAGCCGGGCCTCAGGTAGAGTTACAGAAACTCATAGAATAAGTAGAGTCAGTTACCTACAAGATGAAAGGAAAACATAAAGATCTATTAGACTATGATGCGATGACTTTCGAATAACAGCTGCCTCCCCAGTTAAGATGTCTGACATAGCCAAGTTTAACGGAAATGGAGATCCTAGGGTCCATCTCCAGCAATATGTTTCAGTGATGAGTTCACTGGGTTTGTCAAAGTGCCAAGTGCAGAAGATATTTGGGATGTCACTGGAAGGGGCGCCCATAGTATGGTATCATGACTTGGAGAGAAAGGTCAGGGATGACTGGAGGGCATTAGCGGAGGCCTTTCTGAACCAATATGTCACAGACATGGAGATAGACTTGTCACTCCGTGACCTAGAAAACACCAAATAGAAGCTAGATGAGAGCTTCAAAGATTATGTGGATCGCTGGAGAAGCCAGCTCTTGAAGATGCAGACACGGCCCTCGAAGAATGACCAGATTAAGATGATCATTAAGGGCACTAAGCCCTCCATTTATAACAAGCAGAGAAGGATGACCTCCATGATTAGTGACTTTTGACAGTTAAGAGAAACTGTCATGGATCGACGAAGAGGAAGCCGGGAACATGAAGTTTTACAGCCAGAATAGAAAGACCATTTGGGGGCCTTCAGAGACTAAGTTTTCTCCTACTGAGGTCGCCGCCATCAGTAACAGGTGATTCTCCAATTTTGGTCGACCTTTGTCGAAGGTATTTGAAAAACTGAAGAGGCAAGGACTCCTAAACCCTTAGAACCTAGACCACTTCCAAACCCTGTGCCACACCACTTCGACCTAAACCTATACTATCATTACCATCAACAAAAAGACAACGAAACTTGCAACTGCGCCCGCCTCTGGCATGAGATCCAAGACCTCATTGACACCCACAAGATACCCGACCCGGAAAAAGAACAACCCAGCACACACGGAAACCTTCTACCCAACTACCACTATATTCCAGCACCCACCTACATGATCAACTCCGTCCTGCTCAAAAACTTTGTCCTCCAAACTCTCAACCACCAAGCCTCTTGTATGGGGATATGGGATAGCAGCAGTTAAGATGAAGCAGAGCATGGGAGAGATTTATGGGAAAACTTCTCGAGCAATGACGAATAGGAGGTAAATGGGATGACTCGCATTGGACATTTTTACAGTGATGTAACAGAGAAAGGCAAAGAAATGCTAACAGAGGGCCGAGAGGTGATGGAGAATATGGATAACACCGAGGGGCGTCAATTGAAGAAGACACGGGCACAAATGAGTATATGGGAGTTATTATGCGCCTCTCAAGAGCACAGACGTGCCATGGTAGAAGCTATGAGCAAGATAATGGTACTTGAAGATGCAAACCCGACAATGTTCGTAGGGTCGGTACAGAAAGAGAGTAGGCACATGATAACATTCTCTGAAGAAGAACTCCCGATGGAGGAGAGGAATCACAACAAGCCGCTATTCATAAAAGCGGAAGTAAGAGGCAAGAAGACATCTTCGGTGATGGTGGATGATGGCTCATTTATCAATGTGTGCTCTTTGAAGATCATGTCAAGGTTGGGTATGCGGACAACAGATTTAAGCCCCTCCAGCATGACTATCAAAGCATATGACGATAGAAAATGGGGAGTCGAAGGTACTTTTGTCACAGTAGTCAAAGTGGGCCCGATAGAAGACGAGTTGGAGTTCACAGTGCTTGATATCCCAGTTACATTTGCTATGTTATTGGGGAGGCCATTGTTTCATAAACTTAGGGGCGTGCCATCCACTTTGCACCAGGTTATTAAGTTCCCGTATGGATGACCGGTGCTTACACACACGCGTATAACGCAAGCGCACGTATCGTTCAAGTAGTATAAAAAGTATCGATCCCACGAGGACTTAATACCTAATCTATTAATTTTATGAGGTAAAATGATTACTAGTATCTAACAGGTTGATTGATTGATTTGAAATGGTGATGATTTTAAATTTAAAAACAAGTAAATAAAATTGCACGAAAGTATGTTTAAGAAAATTCAATATTAGGAAACTATCTAGGGTTGTGAATCTTCCAATATAATTTTAAAGATGAAGTGGTTATTTCATTTTTGTGTAATATATCGGTTTACTAACCTAGAACAATAAATTATGCGAAAGCCTCTGTCGATGGTCAGACGCAAATACCCAGTATAACCCAATTGAACCATATGTCTATGTCAACCAAATTACCTGGATTCATTAAGTTTAAGTTCCAATTATGGCTAACCCCGTCCGACAGGTATATGTCTATCCTGTAAGGAAATCTATTAAAGGGTTATCTATCCTCAAGGAAGATCGTGGGCTATTAAGTCTAAGGCTGAAACCTAAAATTCCTTTGTCAAGTTTATTTTAGATTTACCAGATCAATCTTATTAGTGGCCAATTAATAAGACGCATTAAGCTTAAGACTTAATAAGTAAACCTTTAAATTACCCAAACTATAAAATAACCCCTTATAAACCGGTGATATTAGAATTCATCACAACCCCAGATAACTAACTTAGTTACGACACATAACTAGGGCTAGTAAAAACTTAAATAAAATAAAAGACATAAAGTAAAATGCTGAAAAGTAAATTGCTGAAAAGTAAATGACGGAAAGTAAATGCTGAAATTAAATACTGAAAATTAAATGCTGAAAATTAAATGCTGAAAAGTAAATACTGAAAGTAAATTGCTGAAAGTATATTGCTGAAAAGTAAATGCTGAAAGTAAAGCTGAAAAGTAAATAAATTAAAAGTACAATAAAAGAAAATACTGAGGTAAAATGATCCACTTTTATTACTTCTATTTTAGATATCTCCCTTAATATAATATATTTACTTTGCTTGATAATTACCAACCAGCCATATAGGCGGTATCCAGATTAAGTCAAATTAATAATTAATTACCAACCGACCAATCAGGCGGTATCTAGTTTAGTCGGGTTAAAACCAATTTAAATAATTACCAACCTACCAATATGGCGGTATCCTCGTTAAGTCAGGTTTTAACTAGTTTATATATTATAATTAAGGGAGATTAATCTAAATATTAGTAATCAAAGTTTTACCTTTTACCCCAGTAAAGGGGAGTTACCTCCTATTACTGAAAAGTAAAAATGAAAATTAAAGAAAGAAAAGTACTGTGTAAAAGTAAATTGCGGAAAGTAAAAACTGAAAAGTAAAGAAAAGAAAGTGTGCAAGCGGAAATTAATTACAGAAAACTGTAAATAAACAAATAAGATACAATTTTCTTAGTATTCTTAAGAAATTCCTTATAAGAAAGTATAAATACAAATGAAATGGCTTAGTATTTATAGGTAAAATTTTGCCTCCATCAAATCATCCACCAAATCCATTATTAATTGCTTCACTAATTACTCCACTAATGCTACACCAAATCCATTATTAATTGCTCCACTAATTGCTTATCATGTTTGGTGTGTGATTTGATAATTTTTATTATTTATATTAATTTATTTTTTGCTTTGAAAATGATTGAAAATGACTTTAATAATTACACACAAAACACTTCTGGATGGTTCATCAATTTCGGGCACGACATCTTCAGATTAGAAATTATTTTGTCTTTCAAAGTTGTAGATCTTTGAGTCTTATTTAATTTGGAACTTGAATCACCTCAATCCGATATCGGAGTAAAAATTTATTCCCAAAATACGACAGATGCGCAAAATTGGAATTTCCAAAACTGCACTTCGTTAAAACGCCCTTTCAAGTTTCCAATCTCCAAAATTAATATGTCAAGTCCAATTTTTGCCCTTATTTGACCCACATTTCGTCCTAAATGATTTCATTATGTCCCAATATTATTTTATCTGCAAAATAAACTAAAACACATCAAAATGTTCATCAAACCCGAGAAACTAAACAAAATATTAAGTAAAAGGGGCGGTAAAATTGATATATTTTCCGCTCATCACACCCCCAAACCTAAAATTTTGCTAGTCCTCGAGCAAAACAACAAAATAAAATACAAGAAACAATTAAAATTAAACTAAGCCACTTTCGTAGGGATCACGGTTGCATTTAGCATATGCAACAAGCTTTTAAACCCCTAGGTGTCCTAGTGGACGAGTTATAGTCTCGTGAGGGCTTACAACAACGATACCCACAAACGTTTTACAAAAGTAAAAAGATAATAAAAAATAATGCACACAAAGTAAAAAGACAGAAAAGAGAATAAAGAAGTTAGTGACTAATCAGGTGAAACTTCTACTCCAAGTTACTAGTTGTTTTTTTTCTTTCTAAATTACTGAATAAGTAAATTCTCCGATTATATTTACCATTCTCAATATACACAGTCGACAAAATATTAATCAACTCATTTTTGCCCACAATAGTCACAAGTGCAGTTGATAAGAGAGTAATATTTTTGTCCTAAAGTTTTATCAGAATTCACATCTTTTTGCAGCAATGGAATAATTTTTCTGATTTTTTTTTTGATTTTTGATTTTTTTTTATATATATACAATATCTTCCATATATGTAGCGAGTGTTGGGTCGGTGGCTCCCAAACCAGTTTGTTTTAGGGTACCAGATGTTAAGACACCCCTACGGAATTAATTACTCGGACTTCAGATATATAAATTTTTGCAACATCTTTGATCCATGTAGCGAGCTTTGGGCCAGTGACTCACAAACCAGTTAGGTTTATGGCACTAGGTGTTAAAACACCCTTACAGACTTAATAACTCGGATCTCAGACGTTTTTTTTTAATCCATCACTTTTTTAGATGCTTCCTCCAATTAAACTAGAGCACTGAATATTACAAACTTTTCAATTTTAGCTCATGTCCATATGTTACCATGCATGTTGATAATACCTGCCAACTGAGCATATGAAATTCATTTAGTCAATTTTATGGAGATTTTACAAATTAAATATCAAATGAAATGAAAAAAAAAAATTAACTTGTTCCGAAATAGGTTTGAGATACGTCTCAGGAGTGGAAACTCCTTACTCAACTATCTCTTACCAATTTCACCTTTTTAGTCAAAATAAAAACACAAAAACGCAAAATATTTTTGTAATTTTGAAAAAATCAAATTTTTTTTTGTATTTTTCGAAAAAATTTTGGACTAAAAATAAAAACAACACATAACTAAAAACAAGATACTAATCAACTAATTTCCTCCCCCAAACCTAAATGAGACATTGTCCCCAATGTCTTAAATAGTAGAAGAAAAGTTTAGAAGATAGTACCTGGTTAACTGAAATTCTACTCGAAAAGTTAAAGGTAAGATCTAGATTAATACGACGCCTCTTACCACGATCATCCTCGAACCAATTTATCTTTGAAAGGATAGGGTCAATTTGTGGTTCATAGGCTAAGATTTGGTCAATTAGATCCGGAGCAGTTCTGGCAGTGAAGATGAGTTCTTTTAAAGGTTTTGACACGAACCCATTTCTCCGGGCATCATCAAGAAACACACAAAGAAAATCATAAAATCCTTCAACGTTGTACAGTCCAAGCGGTTTCTGGTGTATGTTCAAGTTTGCCCAAGATAATACTGTAAAAATTTGCTCCAATGTACCCAAACCACATACCTGGCACAATTAACTCTTCTCCATTTGATGGTTCAATAAGATTTGCCTCTGCCAAGGGTTTTGGGATGATTCCCAAAACGTGAATGCCTCATTCCTGTACAGCCTTTGAAACGATCCCCATAAGTCCAAGATTGCATTCGCCATATACTAAGTGCATATTCCTTGCAGCTAAGACTCGACCCAATTCTTGTGCTGCTTCTACGTATTGTGGCTTAACACCAACACTAGTACCGCAAAACACACAGATGTTTTCAACTCGTCTTTTGAAGTGGCTTCAACTTTTTACTCTGGATGTCTTCAAAAGTGCAATGATGAGCTGAATTTATAATACTTGAAAAGGGTGAGTAAAATAATAGCACTATTACCTTCCAAATGACAATTATTAGTTAACAGTAAAATAAATCGTGATAGTGATAGTAAAAAAGGTATGGATCTTGTCGAGAAGAAAATAAAAGAAAACAACAGAACAAATCACAATTATTAGGAAAAGACAAAGAGATATAATATGTACAAGAAATGTAGCGGCTTGATTGACGTCTATGCGTCAGGGAAAAGCTTCCCATCCAATTTTCTTATAAATTGGCAAACAGAGTCTTTTTGAGTCAGATTCCCAAGACTTAACTGTTGTTTTTCTTTTTGGAATTGTGTATGCAATTTGCGAATGGCTATATGAACATATCGATTGGGATGCGTCTCAAGAGTCGAAGATATATTATCTACAGAATCCTTACTCAAGCCATCCTTAATGAATTTAATTTTGTCTTCGCGATTATCAGACCCCATTCCTAAAGAACGACAACGAGTATTGCAATTCCAGTGTGCACATTTGTAACAAACACCCATTTGATTAGCTCTACATTTCTTTGCATAGGTGCTTCTTCCAAAACCAGGCAGATGTCAAATAAAAGAGTCAGAAGACTCACCTGCCAATCGGACCCGTGCTTCAATTACCCAACGAATATCATTAGGAACACCATGGATCGTTAGTAAACTCATCCGTTCCAAGCGAGCTTTGTAGAATTTCATCAGAGAGTTTTGAGGGAGAGAAGGAAATTGCTTGTGAAGATTTGCGAGAACTTCTTCCATCGTGAAATGACTTTACCTGCAAAAATTAGACACACAAAAATAAAACACACCAGATCACAATATATACACAAATTGCATGGGTTGCCTCCCTGCGAGCGCTAAGTTTAAAGTCGTCAGCTAGACGTGTCTTCTCGAACATTAAGCCGGATCTAAAAGTGTGACACTTTCTTTTTATCGCTCAAATGATTCTCCCCAGTAGTGCTTAACACGTTTGTTTTTAACCTTGAAAGTTTTGTTGGATTCAGGATCATGTACCTCAACGGCTCTGCTGGTAAAACCTTGGTGATCACAAATGGACCTGACCACCGTGATTTTGGCTTCTATGGGAAGAATTTCACCATTGATTTGTTTAACAGTACATTCTTCCCTAGTTCCAGTTGTATGCGCACTAACTTCTCATCATGTCTCTTCTTGGCCTTTTCTTTGTACAATTTGGCATCCTTAAAAGGCTGATTGTGAAATTCCTCCAATTCATTGAGCTGGTGGAACTTTTTCTCTTCTATTGCTTGTAGTGCAAGAATTGGCTTTTTCAGTGCAAAAGACGTTTTATCTTCAGACTCCACAGGCAATTGACATGTTTTAAGTTTGTCAGTAGAACTTTGCATTGCATTAGTGTTCTGAATGGTACTTTGTATCACATCAAGTCTGAAACATTCTTCCTTCTTTTCATCATCTGGGAAATTCATGGCCTTGAAAATATTGAATGTTACTTCTTGGTCTTGTACCCTCATGGTTAGTTCTCATTTTTGTACATCAATAATGGTTCGACCTGTAGCCAAGAATGGTCTTCCAAGGATGACTGGCACGTCTGCGTCTTCCTCCATATCAAGGACAATAAAATCTGCTGGGAAAATGAATTTGTCAACCTTGACCATCACATCTTCAACTACACCTCTCGGAAATACGAGCGTTCTATCAGCAAGTTGTAGAGAGACTGAGGTGGGCATTATTTCTCCAATCTGCAGTTTTCTGAAAATAGAAAAAAGACATCAAGTTAACACTAGCACCTAAATCACATAAAGCCTTACCAAAGTCATGTTCTCCTATGGTGCAAGGATCAGTGAAACTGCCAGGATCTTTCAATTTTGGAGGAAGTTTCCTCTGAATGATAGCGCTGCATTCTTCTGATAATGCTACTGTCTCGTAATCTCCCAATCTCCACTTTCATGAAAGAATTTCTTTCATGAATTTGGCATAGCTGGGCATTTGTTCCAACGCTTCTGCAAATGGAATGTTGATATGCAGCTTTTTGAACACCTCAAGAATCGAGCAAATTTCTTGTCCAGTTTGTTTTTCTGAAGACGCTGAGGAAAATATGGAGGTTAAGTGATCTGTTCTTTTTCCTTTGCTTCTTTTTCCTCCATCTGTTGCTTTTCTTTTGGAACTTCCTCGGCAGTTGTTTTGGCTCCAACATCTTTGTTCATATCAGTACCGCTTTTTAACATTATGGCATGACATTGTTACTTTCCCATGTTCCTTGGATTTGGCTCTGTGTTGCTGGGAAGAGTACCTGATGGTCTGTCACTCTGAGCATTGGCCAGTTGTCCCATTTGATTCTCCAGTGCTTTGATAGAAGCTGAATGACTTTGATTCAATGCCCTTGATTTTGAACCATAGCTGCTAAAGCATCGTATTTTGCTTCTTGCTTCTTCACTGGGCATACTTCATTATTCTGGTATTCCTGGTTCTTTTTCATGCTCCTGGCCTTTGTTCTGTTGCTGGAATCCGGGTGGGGGGTGTTCATTTGCCCTGAATTGTTGCTCCATGAAAATTGGGATGATTCCTCCACCCTGGGTTGTAGGTGTTGGAATATGGATTATTCCCCTGTTTGTTGAAATTGTTGACGTAGTTCACCATTTCTTTATGTTGAATTGGTTTTGGTGCTCCTCCATATGGTGAACTTGTGGTTCCAGCGATGTTCACAACTTGCGTGCTAAGTGTTTCTAGACATTTGCATATCTGATCCAGCCTAGTATTTACTGTTGTGTTTGATCCAACTTCATAATTCCTGCAATTCTTTGTATCATGCTCCTGTCTGTTGGCCACAATGAATTGTTGTTAGCCATTTCCTCGATTAAGTCCCATGCTTGATCTTCTCCTTTTGCCATTAAAGCTCATTCAGCAGCAGCATCAATTGTGGTTCTCATTAGTCCAGAAAGTCCATTGTAGAAGTTTTGGACTTGTAGCCACTTTGCGATCTCATGATGATGACATTTCCAGAGTAAATCTTTGAATCTTTCCCAAGCTTTGTAAAAGGATTCTGAATCTTGTTGCACGAAGGATGTGATGTCATTCCTCAACTTTGCAGTTCTGGCCGGTGGAAAGTACTTTTCAAGGAATTTGGTGGCTAGAGTGTTCCAAATTGTGATGGAACCTGCTGGTAGTGAATGTAGCAAAGCTTTAGCTTTGTCTTTCAGGGAATATGGAAAAACTCGCAGTCTCATTGCTTCTTCTGATGCTCTGTTGTAATTGAAAGTGTCGCAAACTTCCAGGAAGTTGCTGATGATGTGGGCATTAGGATCTTCAATTGTATTTCCCCTAACTGTACTGACTGCTGAATCATTTGGATGCATGTTTTGATGTCACATGCATTTGCTGGTAAATGAGGAAGTACAATACATGAAATGAAGCCGTCGACCACCGGAATAGTTCTGTCTCGAATGGGAATTGGTGGTGCAACGTTCAAAGGTTCAGGTTCCATGTTAATGATTGCTTCTTGGCCTTCTCGCCTTTCACTTCTCAACTGTCTGATGGTTCTTTCAATTTCTGGGCCAAGTGGTCGGAGTTCAAAGCTTCTGGTTCGTCTCATGTAGTATCTGAGAACCTAAAACACAAGAAAACAAAAACAATAAGTAAAAAGAAATTAGATACAAGTAAATGTATCTAACCTCAAAATTAATAATGAAAGATAAATAAGTCCCCGGAAACGGCGCCAAAAACTTGACCGGTGCTTACACACACGCGTATAACGCAAGCGCACGTATCGTTCAAGTAGTATAAAAAGTATCAATCCCACGAGGACTTAATACCTAATCTATTAATTTTATGAGGTAAATGATTACTAGTATCTAACAGGTTGATTGATTGATTTGAAATGGTGATGACTTTAAATTTAAAAACAAGTAAATAAAATTGCACGAAAGTAGGTTAAGTTAAGAAAATCAATATTAGGAAACTATCTAAGGTTGTGAATCTTCCAATATCATTTTAAAGATGAAGTGGTTATTTCATTTTTGTGTAATATATCGATTTACTAACCTGGAACACTAAATTATGCGAAAGCCTCTGTCGATGGTCAGACACAAATACCCAGTATAACCTAATTGAACCATATGTCTATGTCAACCAAATTACCTGGATTCATTAAGTTTAAGTTCCAATTATAGTTATCCCCGCCCGACAGGTATATGTCTATCCTGTAAGGAAATCTATTAAAGGGTTATCTATCCTCAAGGAAGATCGTGGGCTATTAAGTCTAAGGCTGAAACCTAAAATTCCTTTGTCAAGTTTATTTATTTTAGATTACCAGATCAATCTTATTAGTGGCCAATTAACAAGACGCATTAAGCTTAAGACTTAATAAGTAAACCTTTAAATTACCCAAACTATAAAATAACCCCTTATAAACCGGTGATATTAGAATTCATCACAACCCCAAATAACTAACTTAATTACGACACATAACTAGGGCTAGTAAAAACTTAAATAAAATAAAAGACATAAAGTAAAATGCTGAAAATAAATTGCTGAAAAGTAAATGATGGAAAGTAAATGCTGAAATTAAATACTGAAAATTAAATGCTGAAAATTAAATGCTGAAAGTAAATTACTGAAAAGTAAAGTGAAAGTAAAATGATGAGGTAAAATGATCCACTTTGATTACTTCTATTTTAGATATCTCCCTTAATATAATATATTAACTTTGCATGATAATTACCAACCAGCCATATAGGCGGTATCCAGATTAAGTCAAATTAATAATTAATTACCAATCGACCAATCAGGCGGTATCCAGTTTAGTTAGGTTAAAACCAATTTAAATAATTACCAACCGACCAATATGGCGGTATCCTCATTAAGTCAGGTTTTAACTAGTTTATATATTATAATTAAGGGAGATTAATCTAAATATTAGTAATAAAAGTTTTACCTTTTACCCCAGCAAATGGGAGTTACCTCCTCATTACTGAAAAGTAAAAACTGAAAATTAAAGAAAGAAAAGTACTGTGTAAAAGTAAATTGCGGAAAGTAAAAACTGAAAAGTAAAGAAAAGAAAGTGCGCAAGTGGAAATTAATTACTGAAAGCTGTAAATAAACAAACAAGATACAATCTTCTTAGTATTCTTAAGGAATTCCTTAGAAGAAAGTATAAATTTACAAATGAAATGGCTTAGTATTTATAAGCAAAATTTTGCCTCCATCAAATCATCCACCAAATCCATTATTAATTGCTCCACTAATTACTCCACTAATTGCTCCACCAAATCATTATTAATTGCTCCACTAATTGCTTATCATGTTTGGTGGTGATTTGATAATTTTTATTTTTTATTTATTAATTTATTTTTTTGCTTTGAAAAAGATTGAAAATGACTTTAATAATTACACACAACACACTTCTGGATGGTTCATCAATTTTGGGCATGACATCTTCAGAATTCGAAATTATTTTGTCTTTCAAAGTTGTTGATCTTTGAGTCTTATTTAATCTGGAACTTGAATCAGCTCAATCCGATATCGGAGTAGAAATTTATGCCCAAAATACGACAGATGCGCAAAATTGGAATTTCCAAAACTGCACTTCCTTAAAACGCCCTTTCAAGTTTCCAATCTCCAAAATTAATATGTCAAGTCCAATTTTTGCCCTTATTTGACTCACATTTCATCCTAAATGATTTCATTGTGTCCCAATATTATTTTATCTGCAAAATAAACTAAAACACATCAAAATGTTCATCAAACCCGAGAAGCTAAACAAAATATTAAGTAAAAGGGGCGGTAAATATTGATACATTTTCCGCTCATCAATGGAGGGGAATCGTCACCATCATTGTTGAAGTAGACAATGTTGTGGCTGATTTAGACATACAGCCTTTCACAAGGTTCCAAGTGGAAACAAACTTCGAAGAATGAGGGGACCCTAAAGTGGCTAGAATCATGGAAAGAATGAAGTATGAGTCGGGCACAGGTTTGAGTGCTAGAGGCCAGGGAATAAGAGCGCTGCCAAATTTCAAGAGGCAGACCACTAAAAGGGGATTGGGGTATGAATCCAATGGGAATGATCCGAAGACCAAGAAAAAATGGATGAAGCTGATGGAATACTTTATGAAAGCCACATGGTATCAATGAGTGCCTGAACCCGTAGAATTCAATGGGATCATAGTACCAGGATTCGAGATCTTTAAGGATGTGATGGGCAAAGAACCACAGGCAGAGGAAGTTTCAAAAGAGGAAGATAAAAGGGAAGAAGAACTACTACAGTTGAAGAATCTGAAGCTCGAAGAAAGCAATAAGACGGAAGAAGACAAGGCTGCATATTACGAAGATGTTTATTTTCCTTATTTATTTGATTGTAATTCTGCATTTATTAATCATAAAGACATTGATTTTGCTTACTTGTTCGAGTCTTTTCCTATTAGTCCACATCATAACATGCATGACATGAGCATATTTGACATTAACTCAACAAAGACAAATGCATTTAATCTTGGTACATGTGAAAACCCCAAGGAAATTTCAATTGCAAGTGAGGTTACCTCTGATGAGCGGAAAGAATTAGAGAGAATATTAATAAAATATGCAAAAGTATTCGCCTGGTCTTATGAAGACATGTCGGGAGTGGATAGGGGTATTGCCCAGCACATGATACCAACTTATCCGAATATGAGATCAGTAAAACATAAACTCCGGAGAATGAGGCTAGAATTGGCCGAAAAGGTTAGGGAAGAAGTCAAGAAGCGGATAGATGTGGGGTTCTTAGAGCTGGAGAAGTACCCCGAGTGTTTAGCCAACATTGTGCCAGTACCAAAGAATTGAAAGGTCAGAATGTGCGTGGATTATAGGGACCTCAACAAAGCTTGCCCAAAAGATGATTTTCCCCTACCTCATATAGACGTATTGGTTGATAGTGCGGCTCTATCTACTATGTACTCGTTCGCGGATGGATTCTCAGGATATAATCAGGTCCTCATGGCCGAAGAAGACAAGTATAAGACTACATTCGTCACTGAGTGAGGTACATATTGTTATAAGGTGATACCGTTTGGACTTCAGAATGCGGGAGCCACTTATCAACGAATTGCCACTACATTATTACATGACTTAATGCATAAGGAGATTGAGGTATATGCGGATGACATGATGGTTAAATCAGAGACTAGGGCCGGACATATAGAAGCGCTGGAGAAATTCCTTCAAAGAGTCGATAAGTACAACCTCCGACTCAACCTCAAGAAGTGTGTGTTTGGGGTAACATATGGAAAGTTGTTATGGCATACGGTAGGAATGGGAGGGGTAGAAGTGGACCCTGAAAAGATCAAGGCAATTACCAAGATGCTCGCATCGAAGACAGAAAAGGAAGTTAGAGATTTCCTCGGGAAAATCCAGTATATCTGTCGATTCATTACCAAGCTAAAATTAGTATGTGAGCCTATCTTCAAGCTATTAAGGAAGGACCAACCTGTGGAGTGGAATAGGCAATGTCAAGAAGCTTTTGAAAAAATCAAGGAATATTTGGTTAAACCGTCCGTTTTGAAACCTTCAAGGCCGGGCAAACCCTTGGTGTTGTATTTGGCCATAGAGCCCGAAGCGTTGGGGGCGATGATGGTACAGGCAGATGAGAAAAGGGTGGGACATGCAGTCTACTACCTCAGTAAGAAGATGCTTCCGTATGAAACTCGTTATCTAGAGGTGGAAAATATCTGTTTGGCGGTGATATGGGCTTCCAAAAAGTTACGTCATTACTTCCAATCCTATAAGATACAAGTGGTAGCAAAGGAAAATCCCCTAAAGTATTTGCAGTCAGTACCCTCACTGGTAGGGAAGTTGGGCAGATGGTTGGTGTTGCTGACAGAGTTTGATATAGAATACCTCACCTCTAAGGTAATCAAAGGGCGAACCGTAGCGGAATTCTTGGCATTACAACCTATAGAAGGAGATCAATATAAGTTCGAATTCCCAGATGAGGAGGTTCAAGCCATAACGGTCCAGGGGTGGAAGATGTATTTCGACGGGGCAGTGAATTACAAAGGAGCTGGAATATGAATTGTGGTAGTAACCCCCAAATGAGAAACCCTACCTATGGCCAAAAGGTTGACGTTCGAAGTAACCAACAACATGGACGAATATGAAGCATGTGTCTTTGGACTGAAAGCACTAATAGCCCTAGGAGCTAGGGATGTAGAAGTTTATGGAGACTCGATGTTGGTAGTTCGACAGATGCGAGGGAAATTGGAATTGAAGGAAGACCGATTGAGACCCTACCTACTCCATCTCAGGAAGTTGGCACAGGCTATCCCCGACTGTAAATTCTAGCATTTTCCACGAGAAGATAACCAAATGGCGGATGCAATAGCCACCCTAGCTGCAACTTGGGAAAACCCGGAAAAACTGATAATGAGACCCCTTGTGCTGACAATAGCTAGTAGACCTAGTTATGAGATAGAGAGAATATTGGAAATAGAAGTTGACAATGGGAAGCCGTGGTACTACGACATTCTACAGTATCTAGAACGTGGAGAATTCCCAGAAGGAGCCGACAAGAAAGATAGAATAGCCATTCAGAAATTGGCTTCCAAGTATGTGAGTTTAATGGGAGAGCTGTACAAGAGACAAGCCAATGGCATCCAGCTAAAATGTTTAAGAAAAGAATAAGCTCAGAAGGTGATGGAAGAGGTGCACGCTGGAGTATGTGCACCACACGTGAATGGATTGAATTTGTCTCGCAAGATAGTGAGACATGAATTTTACTGGTCGACCATGGAAGTCGACTGCGCAAAGCTAGTTAAGCACTGTCACGATTGCCAGGCACACGGCAACTTGAACCATCAACCGACTACTGAATTACATAGACTGTCAGAACCATGGACTTTCTCAGCATGGGGTATTGACATGATTGGAGAAATCGGGCCACATGCAACAAATGGACACCACTTCATAGTAGTGGCGGTAGACTATTTTTCAAAATTGGTGGAAGCTAAGTCATTCTGTAATGTCACGGCAAAACAGATGGCCAAGTTCATAGCCCGTAATATAATGTGTCGATACGGAATGCCACATCACATAGTGACGGACAATGAAGTCCAATTTCAGGGAGAAACAAAGGCGATGTTGCAGAAGTATGGGATATGGCATCACAAATCATCACCTTACAGGCCACAGACTAATGGGGCGGTGGAGGCAGCCAACAAAACCATAAAGAAAATACTAGCTAAGATGACAAAAAGTTATAAAGATTGGGCTGAAAAACTGCGGTATGCCTTGTGGGGGTATAGAACTTTGGTGAGAACGGCAACGGAAGCCACACCCTATGCTTTGGTTTACAGGATTAAGGCAGTGTTACTAGTGGAAATAAAGATACAGTCAATGCGGGTACTAGCAGAGGTAGGATTTCCTGAGCAGGAATGGGCCTCGTAGAGGTTCAAACAGCTAGCATTACTGGATGAGAAAATGATAAAGGCCTTGCACCACATGCAGCTATACCAGAAAAGGTTGGCCAGGGCGTTCAACAAGAAGGTGTGTCCCACTAAGATCAGAGAAGGTGATTTAGTGCTCAAGCAGTCGAAGCCACTGATAATGGACCCAACGGGAAAGTTCAGGCCCAATTGGGAAGGGCCCTACCTAGTCAAGAAGGTGATGGGGAATGGGGCAGTGAGATTGTCAGATTTGGAAGGGAACGAGTTCACCGAGCCCATCAACGTAGACAGGCTGAAATAATACTTTGCATAAAAAAAAAGGAAAAAAAAAAAGAAAGGCTCATAGGGTTGAAAATCAGCAAAGGACAGCCCAAGCAAAATATAGGGCATGAGTGAGCAAGAAAAATGGCTAATTTGCAATGCAGTTTATTTCCTATATATGTACTAAGAAGTAATGCAAGCGTTTTTATTGAAACAAATGTTCAAGATGTTCATAGATTGCATAAATCCCAGCTAACGAGAAATATTAGAGTCAATTAATTATAAATCACGTCTTTTTGTTTCTTAGATGCTGGACCAAGGTCAGGAGATCTGGGGAAAGAACTCCGAGAATGGAGAGGAGTATAGCAGCCTCAGGAATGAGGACGAGGAACTCCGGGAATGGAGAAGAACTCCGAGAATAGAGAATAACCTTGGGAATGAGGATGAGCAGAGAGCCTCGAGAATGAGGACAGATCTGGAAAAAAAATTAGCTCGCTGAGTTGAAATCCTGAAAAAGGCGACTCAGGCAAGATAGAGCAATCCGCTAAGTTGAAAATCTGAATAGACAACTGAGGCAAATGATATAACAAACCTCCAAGACAAGGAAAGCTTCGGGAATCAGAAGACATGATTTGCAATATCCGAGAAGGGTAATAAGAGAAAAATGCAAGCCGAGAATGGCAGCAAACTCCTCAGGAAGAGGGCATATTTCTAAATCTGGGAATCAGAAGACATGATTTTCAGTATCCCAAAAGGATGAGGCCGCTTTCAAAAAGGCATGATCCACCTTGACCCAGTGCAGGTAGCGCTGAGCAGAAAGCTGAGCCAGGTCTAAGGATGATCAGTCTACCACCCCGCGAATGAGGGACACAACAGGATCTTGAGCCATGCGACCAAAGAGAATTGAGCAATCACCAGAGGAGAATTGACAGGAGGAAACTATAAGCAGGCCAATGGGGCTACCGAAGACTTTTATAGGCAAACGGCAACCATGAGCGCAAGGACGGCCTAACCAAGGATGACATCAAGCCAATAGGACAAAGAAACCCCATCGGAATAGGGAATGCATCTATCCATACATACACACATGTCGCATATGCACAATTTTTGTTTTGTATTCGCAAGCTTTGAAGAAAAAGCAGCGAGGACGAAGAACTCCGGGAATGGAGAAAAACCTCGGGAATAAGGATGAGCAAATAGCCTCGAGAATGACGACAGATCAGGGGTCGAAGTGTCTCACCACCATCAGTTTGATAGTTCAGGAATGAATCTTAGGGTCGAGGCACACGTCATCAATTTGGGAAGGAATCCCAAAGGTCGAAGCACCTCATTATCATGGAAAAAACTCCCTAGTGGATCAAAAAGTCACGCAGATGGACAAAAACACCATCACTCATTCAATTCGGGAATGAATCCCGTAGGTCAAAGCACCTTAGAGATCGAAGCATCTCACACCAGGTATGGATTCGGGAATGAATCCTATAGGTCGAAGCACCTCGCCATCAACTCAACTCAGTTCGGGAATAAATCCCAGAGGTCGAAGCGCCTCAGAGATCGAAGCATCTCACACCCAGCACGGTTCGGGAATGAAGCCCATGGGTCGAAGCACCTCACCGTCAGTTCAGGAATGAATCCCAGTGATCGAAGCATCTCACACCCGGTATGGATTTGGGAATGAATCCCAGAGGTCGAAGTGCCTCAGAGATCAAAGCACACACCCAACACGGTTCGGGAATGAAGCCCCGGGGTCGAAGCACCTCGCCATCAGTTCGTGAATAAATCCCAGAGATTGAAACATCTCACACCTGGAAGAGATTTAGGAATGAATCCCAGAGGTGGAAGCACCTCACCATCAACTCAACTCAAGACGAGAATAAATCCCAGAGATCGAAGCATCTCACACCCAACACGGTTCGGGGATGAAGCCCATGGGTCGAAGAACCTCGCTGTCAGTTTAGGAATAAATCCCAGAGATCGAAGCTGTTGGAGTTTTACGGTCCCAAGGATCGAATCAAAAGCAATAAAACACATGCGAATACATTCGACAGAGTTGCAAAATAGTTACATTGATCGGTTAAGCGACGCAGAGACGAATAAAAACTGATTTTCCCAATGGTTCATGCGGCAGTGAGCTGCTACTGCCTTACTGATTTTCGGCCATGGATGGATCATCTTCGTCAAGCTCCAAGTTCGTCAAATGATTCCCCGCTCATGGGTGGACTTCTCTATCACCTTCGCATGTCTCTCGGAGTGCTAGCTCTCAAGAAATTTCCCATAAATTTCACCACGTTTGCTTCCCTTTGCTCGATTTTTACCCAGAAAACAGAACAAGAAAATGGCAGTGAATGCCGAGTGAGAGAGAAGTGTTTTTTGGCTCCGAAAAGAAGAGAGAGATATCGATTTGTGTTTAGTTGGTGGGAAAAGGAATTTGTGTATCTAATACACACTTGATTTTCAAAAAATCAATTAATTCTTTTACCAAAAATCCAGCCATTAATGCTTGCCAACAACTCACATCAATCAATCAATCAATTGTCACATCACACAAAGTGACATGATTTGACACTTGATGTGACGCTAGATGCGACTAGCGATTTGATGCTTGATTTGACTTGCGTGCCGCACTCGAATTCGAAATGCGAATGCGCTCGTAAATAATCCCGGGCTCGGGTTCGCTAATTCTAAATTAACGAATTTTCCGTTGCGTCGTAATTAAATGATTACCCCTAGCGAAGTCACTATTCACGTCGCTAACGAATTAATTCTAAATTAATTCGTTCACCCGAATTAAAATCTAATTTTAATTCCGTGTCGAAATCCAATTTCGTTTAATATATCGGATATATTAATTTATCGATTAATTCCAAATTAATCGTTCTCTATCTTTAAATGATATTTTATCCCAGATAAAATATCTCCGCAATTAATCCCAGATTAATTTTCACTCTCATCTAATTAATCTCAGATTAATAAAGTGCGAGTCATACGTCATCGGTGAATCTTCGGGAAGCGACCCATGAGATCCCCGGATATGTTAGCAGTAAATTCGGTCGTCGGACTATCCGAACACGTAAGTACTTAGTACTACGTTTATACCGATTTACAAGACAATGTTGGCTTCTAGCAAAGCGTCATGCCTACCCAATTCTCCATAAATATCCTTACAGGAATAAAGGATTTATATCAGGCGTAGTATATGTAGTATTGCGTATTTCGATCCAGTATCGGATGATCACATGTAAGGCCTGGGGCTGGTACAGTGTCTGCCCCGTACGAAGCATATATCAGATTACAAGCAACTAGTCTCTTTATTATCGGATAATCATGACCAAGTCATATTATCCCGACAGTTGCAACCTTTTTAGAGAACCAGTTCTGTATCCCTGCGCGATCATCAACTCCATATGACTGGAGTGACACTTCCGTCTTGACATCACACCCAACACACTGCGATTCTCAATATACCCAGCATTGGCGTACACAGAACCTGTTAAAGTCTTGGACGACCGCAACCAAAGTATATTGATTGTCGCAAATGTTAGCGGTGCAAGTCTCAGGTTAAGACCAAATACACCTACCCTGATATCGGATTTCCATAGACACATAGTCATACTACCAATGGAATTCCGAGAGGGTCTATCCAGAGCAAAGCTGTTTCCCGTACCATCGGTAAAACACAACCTCCTATTACACTTGCATGAGTATCCTATACCCAAATATATGAGAACTATGACGTCGTACCCTCACAACGCGCACAACTATAATAATTATTTTTTACGCATTCATCGATGTCCAATCTCGATAATGCTCTGACTAGGGATATTTAATGATTTATCCTTCGTGGACTGATACTGTCTCATATCATTCTCAATCCAGGAACAAATCATAGGGACCTCCTATCATTTATATATCTAGGTGATCTAATCACAAATGATAAGAGTGCAATCTCCATTGTCACATAATTAATTTGTACAACAACACCATGATCTGTACAAATAGTGATGCTATGGGTCATAATTGTCCAACAATCTCCCACTTGGCCTATAGCCAGTCACTCGAGTGTCTAACACCCGAACTATGTACTGTTGGCTCAAACTGCTGAGAATGCTTTCGTTAGCGGATTTGCATGATTATCATCTGATGCGATTTATTCGATCATCACATCGCCACGATGTATGATTCGAACGAATCAGATGAATAGTCGAAGTATTTATCTGGATCGTTGATGAGACCGTTAATTCTTTAGCCTGCGCTGCAGCCTAGCTCAGCTTCTAACAGAATTATATCTAATCTAATTAGATTTGTTATTGACCCAAATGGCTTCTATTGCTGCCTCAGCTGCAGCAATAACCCTCATTTGTTGTTTATACGGTAACAATATCTTGCTTGGAAGATTTCCAGCTCGATGTTTCGTTATTCAAACTGTATAGTATCGTTTGCGACTTTTAGTCATCTTATCGGTTTAGGAAACTTGCTACAGTGATCCTAGTCACTTCAAGTTTTCCATCTCCACAGACTAAGACATCATCATTAGTTCTCTAAGATACTAACGGATTTTCTTAACATCAATCCAGTGACTATCACATGGATTGGCCTATTTGTAAATCCATATGCTCAAAGCGTATGAGACACCAGGTCGCGTACATTTTTCAATGTACGAGTTCACTGAGAGTTTCATGAAAGCCAAGCTTTCACCGATTTTTTTTATGGGAATATCATTTCCAAGAAATGACATATTATCATTATTTATAGGACAGCCACTGTCAGTGCGCTCCCACTAACCCTCTTATATACACAAGAATCATTTCGTTTTGAATTAAATCATACTCCATTATGATTACATCAAAACGATAATTCCAAGAACTTATGCTTGCTTCAATCCAAACATGGATCGAATAACCTGCAAACCTTGTTTGCTAGTTTAGGTACGACAAAACCGTCATGGATGTTGTAAACATCCTCCAAAAGGTTTCCTTTTCAGGAAAGCGATTTTCCTGTAAAGCTATCATATTTCATAAATGAAACACGCAGCTTTAGCAAGCATTATCCAAATGGATTTACCGTGGCAATAGGTAAAAGGTTGAATCGTAATCAACATAATGTTGATAACGATACCTTTCCGCTAAAAGCCTAGCTTTATATGTTGGTATGTTGCCATCCATGTACGTCTTCCTTGAAGACTTATAATACCAATAGGCACAATGCCTTGCGGTACATCAACTAGTATCCAAACTCGTTGATATACATGGAATCCATTTCAGACTCATGGCACTTTGCCACAATAGGGAGTCAATACCTTGTATCACTTCCTCATACGTAGTCAGTTGGTATTCCTCAAAAGATTAACATCTTTATGAGGTGAGATTAGAAACTCATACCCCAGGTTGTTTTCTGACTCTCTCCGACATACGCGGTTCTTGTGTATTTGAAGATTAATGTTATAGTTTTCATCCTTGATGAACTATATATGTTCCATTAGGAATCGGTGCCTAGAATAGTATTACTCCGATTTTCATCGAGTTTTACAATCCTCCCACTTACCACTGCATATAGGTATTCCTCTTAGGAAAACGGCATGGTGAGCAACAATCTAATTGTTCTCTTTGTGAGTTGTATAAGTATTATACTTTGGTATCCCTAAGATAACCTACAATTGGCACTTATCCAATTTGGGTTTTAGTTTGGTATTCATATCCACCTCTAGCCTAGCTAGACATAGGCCCACTTGCTTCACTATGAACTAGGGCTAACAGATCGGTGGCACTGTCACTTTTACTAAGTAAATAGTGTTTTAGGCACTTTGCCTAATAAACTAGATTCATAGACTTTATTTGAATAGAATCAAATTAGTCCTAGTACCCACTCTTCGAAAGTGTGGATATACGAGTCTTGTTTAATTGTGTCCCAGACAACAATGCCACATTCAAGTTTCAACCTGATCAAATCAGTTTGAGCTATTAGTTTGTCATGTTATACGTGTGAGATTTATTTAATTCTAAATATAAATATTGTTATTCACATCTAATGTGTTTATCTCAATATCATCTTTATATAATAAAACACTTTAGTGTTCTAGAATATAAAGGTTCACCCGCAGCGGGTTAAACACTGATATAGAGATAATGTATCTAGTCAAACTAGTTACATTATAACAGTTCCCTAATTTAAGTACACACCCGAGGGTAGATCCTAAACTTAGGAATCTACGGTTAAAACAACGATTTTGGTCCCGTTTCCAATTCGCAGATAAATCTCAATTGATGTCAGTATCCTGCTTAAAATAGATTATGAACATCAATATATATATATATATTTCACACTAAGTATCTAAAATCCAATTTTAATACTAGTAGTGAATATATTTATGACCAACATATTCAATTCCTTCATGTCTGCTTTGTCCAAACGGAAGTCACGCTTCCGCGATCCCGTTTGCCACATTTAGGCAGACATTTTAGGATATGTCATTTATCTTCCTAGAAGATTATAATGATTTTGCCTTTGCCATTTTCACACTCCAGAAGCCTTCGGCCTAGCCTTGGGTTTCTAGAATATCGAAGTAAGGTGAGCCTTGCGCTACTTGTCTAATTGCAAAGTTTGACTTTATCTCCTTGAGAATAGTCATTAACTCTCCAAGAGTTTACTATTGCAATTTTAGTACTTCTAAAATCTAAGTATAGATTTATGAAGATCCTTCAATTTCTTTATCATACTTTAAGGATCTAATCCTTAGTTCTGATTCAAAAATTAAGCAGTCTACTGCGGTAAGTATAATGGAATAAGCACTAAAGTTATCATCACATGAATCTTCCAAAGATTATGCTCTACTATTTTCTTAACTCCGGGCTTAGGCATAATATGTTATTTTATCAAATAAAGTAACTTATTATTTTCCAGGACCATCCTGAAATTTATTCCCAATTTGAAAATTAAACCATTTAAATACATTTTCCGTAGGATTATGTTTTAAATATCAATCTTTCAATTTTATCTTGATTTTAATAGTCCAACTATTTAATCAACTATTTCGGTACTATTTATTATAATGATTACAATAGTCCAACTATTTAATCAACTATAATTTAATAGATTAAAATCAATTATATTGATTACTATAATCCAATTATAAAATCAACTATAAATGAATAGTTTTATTATAGTCAAACTATTTATTAAAACAACATTTAAATATTAGTCCAACTAACATTTAATTTCTTTGACGAAATGATATTTGTGAATGAGCGCGTATGGCAAGTAATTAAACGAATATTGCAAATTCAATTCTTGCCTCCCATATTTTTTGGCGAGCCTCTAACCCTCTGTCAGGTACTCGGGAAACCGTGTTTCCTAGTGGGCTAGGATCCCGTTAAATATCACACAATCTTGACTTTGGCCAAAAAATTGTATGATAATTAACTAGGTAGATCTCTAAGATCAATTGGATCCAATCCAATTCCTAGAACCGGTAGGGGGACATCCAAGTCCGAAACATATATCTTATATATGCCAATATATCCAATATATTGCCTAACCTTTTTCCTCTGAATCAACTAAGCCTTGGCTTTGGCACAACAAACTTAGTGATCCTAGTCAAGCGCGACCCATTGACCATGGAAAGCTTCGTAATCAATGTCGATGGACAAGAAGTGGTATTGACTTTGGCCATCAAACCACAACTTGGACGAGACACCAATATGGAACAAAGCTCTCGTGATTCAAACACATCCTCGACGGACAAAGGCCTTGACTTTGGCCAACAAGCCAATGCCAGTCTCGGATCTTGAGTGAGAATCACTCAATGGAAGGAAAAACGCTTAACATTTTGTGAGGGTTTTTCGAGTGCAAATTGGCAACCAATTTATTATCTTGGTTAAGGTCTCATCATCATACACCCTTAAACATGCATTCTAAACACATAATAAAGCGCGTATAAATAAATAATAATGATATGCGGATGGATATTTTACACATTGATCCTAGATCAAATCTCTCCCTTTCTCTCTCCCGCTAGCACAAATATTTCTTCTACCCGTTACACTACACTTCTAAAGAAACCTCACTTACATTGAGGGGAATAGGTGAGAAGAGAATACAAGAATATGGAGGTGATAAGGCTGGACACGTAGGTCCAATTAATAAATTCCAAATTTATTACAACAATTTCTAAAATTACCCCACCCATCTAATATCCATCCGATATACATTATTCATGCATCGCAACCATGTATTCACACAAGCATGTTATCAATAAATCTAATCCAATTAATTAATCTGAAAATTAGTGACCATCCAATGTTCAAACAACGATTTGATTTTGCTCGAGTCAAACTCGTTTTGCGAATAAGTACTCAAAGTACGAATTCTCGAATTAAATTAAACTACATCATTAAATCCAATTTAATATGCATTCAATTCTAATTCGCTATTTAATTCCAAATTAAATACTACACTTTAATTACGAACCTTTACAACTTAAATTCCAAATTTAATCGCTACGGGTCTCAAAGCCCGATTAACGTCCAACGTCAATTTAATTAAAATCCAATGGGCTTTTAATTAATTTCTTTAAGGCGTGGACTTTTGGTCAACTCGGGTCGAACCCAATAACCAAAGTCCAATCCGGGAGTTACCCCATAAGCCCATAAATCAATTTAGGCCCAATAGGCCCAATTAAACTTTAAAGGTCCATTAGTCGCATTTGGGCTTTATGGAAGCGGTTTTGGGCCCAATTGGATCCAACCAACTTGGCCTAAACCTAACTTGATACAACCAATACCAATAAGCCCAATTACAACACTTAAGCCCAATTTCAAAAAATAGGCCCAACATAATTAAATTACAAAATTCCAAATTCCCAATTTAATTAAATAAAGTGTATAGCATTATTAATTACCCAAATCAATATTTCCAAAACACCAAATTGTACAATTAATCATGCTCAATAACCACAAAACATGTCCAACATATTTTGATCAAAAATCAAACCCATACATGCTACTTTATGTCTCGGCAATGTGAGGATTTTATATCCAATTTCAAATCTAATCCAATTGAATCAAATTAAACATTAAATCAATATCCCCAAATGATTTCCAATTCATCCAATGAACAAAAATCAAAAAATTCCAAGACTCACAAATTAGGGTATCATTCGGCCATGATCAAGAATTTGGGGAAATTTGATCCAATCAATTTTTCTCCAAATTAGACATATATAACTCTAAGTTAACATCAAATAAACATAACCAAACACTCAAATTGACAAAATCATGCTCCAAGCAAAATTACCCAAATTTTAACCCTAAGTCATTTTTCATGCTTTTACTGGCTCTGATACCAATGTTGGAGTTCTACGGTCCCAAGGATCGAATCAAAAGCAAGAAAACACATGTGAATACATACGACAGAGTTGCAGAATACTTACATCGATCGGTTGAGCGACGCAGAGACAAATAAGAACTGATTTTGCCCACTGGTTCATGCGGCAGTGAGCTGCTACTGCCTTACTGATTTTCGGCCATGGATGGATCATCTTCGTCAAGCTCCAAGCTTCGTCAAATGATTCCCGGCTCATGGGTGGACTTCCGTATCACCTTCGCATGTCTCTCGGAGTGCTAGCTCTCAAGAAATTTCCCACAAATTTCACCACTTTTGTTTCCCTTTGCTCGGTTCTTACCCAGAAAATAGAATAAGAAAATGGCAGTGAATGCCGAGTGAGAGAGAAGAGTTTTTTGGCTCCGAAAAGAAGAGAGAGATATCGATTTGTGTTTAGTTGGTGGGAAAAGGAATTTGTGTATCTAATACACACTTGATTTTCAAAAAATCAATTAATTATTTTACCAAAAATCCAGCCATTAATGCTTGCCAACAACTCACATCAACTAACATCAATCAATCAATCAATTGTCACATCACTCAAAGTGACATGATTTGACGCTTGATGTGACGCTAGATGCGACTAGCAATTTGATGCTTGATTTGACTTGCGTGCCGCACTCGAATTCGAAATGCGAATGCGCTCGTAAATAATCCCGGGCTCGGGTTCGCTAATTCTAAATTAACGAATTTTTCGTTGTGTCGTAATTAAATGATTACGCCTAGCGAAGTCATTATTCACGTCACTAACGAATTAATTCTAAATTAATTTGTTCGCCCGAATTAAAATCTAATTTTAATTCCGCGTCGAAATCCAATTTCGTTTAATATATCGAATATATTAATTTATCGATTAATTCCAAATTAATCGTTCTCTATCTTTAAATGATATATTATACCAGATAAAATATCTCCGCAAATAATCCCAGATTAATTTTCTCTCTCATCTAATTAATCCCAGATTAATAAAGTGCGAGTCATAAGTCATCGGTGAATCTTCGGGAAGCGACCCATGAGATCCCCGGATATGTTAGCAGTAAATTCGGTCGTCGGACTATCCGAACACGTAAGTACTTAGTACTACATTTATACCGATTTACAAGACAATGTTGGCTTCTAGCAAAGCGTCATGCCTACCCAATTCTCCAGAAATATCCTTACAGGAATAAAGGATCTATATCAGGTGTAGTATACGTAGTATTGCATATTTCGATCCAGTATCGGATGATCACATGCAAGGCCTGTGGCTGGTACAGTGTCTGCCCCGTACGAAGGATATATCGGATTACAAGCAACTAGTCTCTTTATTATCAGATAATCATGACCAAGTCATATTATCTCGACGGTTGCAACCTTTTTAGAGAACCAGTTCTGTATCCCTGCGCGATCATCAACTCCATATGACTGGAGTGACACTTCTGTCTTGACATCACACCCAACACACTACGATTCTCAATATACCCAGCATTGGCGTACACAGAACCTGTTAAAGTCCTGGATGACCGCAACCAAAGTATATTGATTGTCGCAAGTGTTAGCGGTGCAAGTCTCAGGTTAAGACCAAATACACCTACCCTGATATCGGATTTCCATAGACACATAGTCATACTA
>SKCR01028985.1:0-50492 GCA_019454045.1 Zanthoxylum bungeanum | reverse complement strand
TGCATGACATGTAATACTCGTTTTCATTTTTTAGGAATGGTGTCTGATAACAGTGAAGATAAAATTAAATTCATCAGGGATAGCATGAGTAAGGAGTCTTTAGATGACATATCATTGACTCTTGAGACGCATCCCAGTGGATATGTGCATCACGTAACTCGTATGTTACATACATAATTTCGAGAAGAAAGACAACAATTAAGTCTCGGGAATCTGACTTTAAAAGACCATGTTTGCCAATTTATAAGAAAATTGGATGGGAAGCTTGTCCTTGACGCATAGACATCAATCAAGCCGTTACTTATTGTAAATATTATTATCTCTTTATCTTTAACTAATAATTGTGATTTGTTTTGTTATTTTCTTTTATTTTTCTCCGATGGGATCCAGACTTTTTGACTTTCACGATTTATTTTACTGTTTTAGCTAATAATTATCATCTGGCAGGTACTAGTGCTATTATTACTCCCTTTTTCAGGTTCTATAAATTCAGCTCGTCATTGCACTCTTGAAGACATCCAGATTTAAGATATATATATATATATATATATATGGAAGCAACTTCAAGAAGACGAGTTGTAAACATCTGTGTGTTTTGCGGTACTAGTGTTGGTTCTAAACCAGAATTCGTTGAGGCAGCACATGAATTGGGTAGAGTCATAGCTAAAAGGAATATGCACTTAGTATATGGCAGTGGCAATCTTGGACTAATGGGGTGCGTTTCAAGGGCTACACAGGAAGTAGGTAATCAGGCTCTGGGAATCATCCCAAAAACCCTTGGCAGAGGCGAATCTTATAGGACCATCAAATGGAGATGAATGCATCGTGCCAGGTATGTCCGAACGACTCATTGAAATGATCAATTTTGTTGATGCTTTTATTTCTTTGCCATGTGGCTTGGGCACGATGGAGGAAATTTTTACAGTGCTATCTTGGGCGAACTTGAACATACACTAGAAACCAATTGGACTGTTTAACGCTGATGGATTTTATGACTTTCTTTGTGTGTTTTTTGATGATGTCCAGAGAAATGGGTTCGTGTCAAAACCTGTAAAAGATATCCTCTTCACTGCCAGAACAACTCATAATTTAATTGACCAACTTTTAGCCTTTGAACCACAAATTGACCATATCTTTTCCAAGATAAACTGGTCCGATAATGATCGTGGTAAAAAAAATTCGGATAAATCTGGATCTTAACCTTTAATTTTCTTTTTAGATGTAGAATTTCAACTAACCAGGTACTGTTTTCTAAACTCTTCTCTTACTTTTTAGACATTGGGGACAATGTCTCAATTAGGTTTGGGGGAAGAGAATAGTTTACTAGTATCTTATTTTTATTTTTCATTATGTTGTTTTTATTTGATTTTTAGTCAAAAATTTTCAAAAAAAAATATATTTTGTTTTTGTGTTCTTAACTTGATTAATCAGATGGAATGGTGTTTAAGATAACTGTGTAAGGAATTTCCACTTTTGAGACGTATCTCAACCCATTTTGTAACAAGTTAATTTTTGTATATTTTCTTTTGAATTATTTAATTTGTGAATTCTCCATAATACTGACTAAGTTGGATCTTCATATGCTCAGTTGACAGGTATTATCAACATGCATGGTAACATACGGCCACGAGTTGTAATTGAAAAGTTTGTAATATTCAGTCATCTAGTTTAATTGGAGGAAGCATCTGAAAAAGCAATAAAAATAAGAAAAAAAACATCTGAGATCCGAGTAATTAAGTCTGTAGGGGTGTTTTAACACCTAGTGCCATAAAACCAACTGGTTTTGGAGTCACTGACCTAAAGCTCGCTACATGGATTGAAAATGTTATATAAATAATAATAAAAAAGATATCTGAAATCCGAGTAATTAAGTCAGTAGGGGTGTTTTAACACCTAGTCCCTTAAACCAACTGGTTTGAGAGTCACTGGCTCAAAGCTCGCTCCATGGATTAAAGATGTTGTAAATAAACAAATAAAAAATCCATTGCTAAAAAATGTGTGAATTCTGATATAACTTTAGGACAAAAATATTACTCTCTTTTCAACTACACTTATGAATATTGTGGGCACAATGAGCTGATTAATACATTGTTGGTTGTGTATATAGAGAATGGTAAAAATAATCGGAGAATTTACTTATTTGGTAATTTAGAAAGAAAAAAATAACTATTAACTTGGATAAGAAGTTTCATTTGTTTAATCACTAACTTGTTTGGTCTTTTTGATTTTGTGTGCATTTGACGTATTGTTATTGTAAGCCCTTATGAGACTACAACTCATCCACTATGGAAACCGATGCGTTTAAAGGCTTGTTGCATATGCTAAATGCAATCGTGATCCATACGAAAGTGACTTAGTTTAATTTTATTTTTAAGTTGTTTATTGTATTTTATTTTGTTGTTTTGCTCGAGGACTAGCAAAATGTTAGGTTTGGGGTGTGATAGGCGGTAAATATATCAATACTTACTGCCCCTTTGACTTAATATTTTGTATAGTTTCTTGAGTTTTGTGAATATTTTGATGTGTTTTGTGTATTTTGTAGATAAATAAGGTTTCAGGACTCACTGGAATCAAATCGGGGCCAAAACAGTGAAAAACGACAAAATGGGAAAATTATCATTTGCGCGTCGCGACGCCCATAACCTTTGCGTCGTGGCGCGCTGACGTAATCAGCATGCCGACACACGTCATCATGACGTCAGCAACCAATTATACAACCAGTCGAAACTTGTCATTATTGACGTAAGCAATGACGTCAGTGTCGCGACGCGCAAGCCTTCACGCGTCGCGACTCCGAGCCAATAATTCAGTTACCGACGAAACGCGTGCCACGTGTCATCATCTCAGAAAGCCGTATACACGTGTCTTCAATCAACGGCGCGTTGCGATGTGTGGACCAAAAATTGAGGCCGAAATCAGAAGGAAAATGCATACCTTCTTCTGGGGATTTCCTTAAGAATACTAAGAAGATTGTATCTTGTTTGGTTATTTACAACTTTCTTGTATTTAATTTTTATTTTATATAATAGTTCTTTCTTTATTTTACTTTTCAGTGTGAGGAGGTAACTCCCCTCTGCTGGGGTGAAGGGTAAAGCTTTTGTTACTAATATTTAGATTAATCTCCCTTAGTTATAATATATAAACTATTTTAAAACCTGACTTAATGGGATACCGCATTTATGGTCGGTTGGACTTAATTAAATTGATTTTAACCTGACTAAATTGGATACCGCCTTTATGTTCGGTTGAAATTAATCATAAATTTGACTTAATCATGATACGCCTATATGGTCGATTGGTAATATCATGCAAAGTTTATATATTATAATAAGGAAATATCTAAATTAGAAGTAATAAAAGTGGATCCTCTAACCCCCAATATTTTCTTTTATTGTTTATTTTATCTTTTTAATTCCAAGTTTACTTTATGTCAATTTCTTTATTTATGTCTTTAATAGTCCTAGATATGTGTGGTAACTAAACCCCGTATCTAGGGTTGTGATGAATTCTAATATCACTGTTTTATAAGTCGTTATTTTATGTCTTGGGTAATATAAAGGTTTATTTACTGAGCCTTAAGCTTAATGCTTCTTGTTAACTGGCCATTAATAAGATTAATTTGGTAAACTTAAAATGAACTTGGAAAATGGATTTTAGGTTTCAGTCTTACACTCAATAGCTCACGATCTCACCTTCGGCAAAGGACTCTTAGGTAGATTTTCTTACAGGATAGGAATATACCTGTCGGGCGGGGGTAGCCATAATTTGAACTTAATCTTAATGAATTTAGATAACTTGGTTAACATATGAATATAATTAATTGGGTTACTCTGGGTGTTTGCATCTGACCATCGGAAGAGGTTTTTGCATATTTTCGTGTTCCAGGTTAATAAACCGATATATTGCACAAACATAAGATAATCAATTCATCTTTTAAGAATATTGGAAGAATTCACAACCCTAGATAATTTCATAATATTGAATTTTTCTTTAATTTACTTTTGCACAGTTTTATTTACTTATTTTCAGACAAAAATCACCATCCAATCAAAAATCAATCAATTAGAAACTCGTAAATATTCAACTTCATAAATTGATAGCATAGGTATTAAGTACTCATGGGATCGATACATTTTATACTACTTGAGCGATACGTGCGCTTGTGTTACGTGTGTGTTTACCACCGATCAAAGGTGCACGATGAAATTCCAGAAGCAGAATTAGAGGAGGCAAATGAGGATGTTGAGTAGGGGGAGACACAGCTCGCTCCATCAGAAGTTATAGAAATGAGTGTTGAGCTAGGGGAGCCGTAACCCGCTCCAATAGATGCTACATGATCATCCACGATTTTGGATGATGACCTACCTCTTGAAACCAGTGGACCTCAGACAAGAAGATCTAAGCGAGACAGGATTCCATCAACCAGATATTCGGGATCCGAATATATTATACTTATTGATGAGGGGGAGCCAGAGAGTTTCCTGCAAGGCAAGAAGACATTAAGGAATAAATGGGTGAAGAAACATGGCAGCGGAACTGTGCTGTATAGAAACACAGTAGAAGAGTATTGTGCAGGACACAACCGACATGTAAACAAAGGTGGTCAATCGGAACAAGCCAGAGTTGTGCTAACACATAGCCGGGATAGCTGTCAGATGATAATCGCTTCAGATGCAGCTGGAGTGAGAGAATTGTTGTATCCAGCTGCATGCATAGTGGCATGCATGGGCAACTATCATTGCAAGTATCCAAACCACCTTTAGGTGGAGTTCGAAAATGGTGCAAACCACCAAAGTAACTTTAGGTGGGTTTGTATTTTTGTTGACTTTTTGATTCCTAGAAATGACTATAAATTGAGAGCTAATTGAGAATTCAAATCATCCCTAACAAGAAGCTCCAAGTAAGAGAACTTACAGTGTAAACTCCAAGTAGTAATGTGTGAGGTTTTTTGTACAAGTTTAGTAATACTTGTAAATTCTATTCAAGTAGTAATAGATATTATTTATTTTTCCTCGCAAAACACTATTCAATAATCAAAGAATCACAATACTCATATATCAAGTGAACTTCTTAACACAAGGAAAATAGAGGACATCCTAGTCAGATCTCCCTCAACTCCAAAAAGGACAATAAAATAGGAAAAATAGACAAATTTTGCACCTCGTGACCAACAATTCGGAGCGCCTATAGTGGTTCCACAGAATCTTCATTAGTTTCCTTCTTTAATTTTTCAGTGAATTCTTGCTGTCAGACAACATTTCTTTAGCTATTAAATTTCTTAAGCTATTTCTTTCAACTGCTGTTGCAGGAGATGTGATACAGGTAACTATGTTTTTTATTTTTTTAACATATAGTTACATAATAATTGTCAGATAGGAGTGTGTTTTTTTAATCACATAGTTGGGTGACTGATAATTTATTCATAGGTGTGCCCCCATTCATAGTTGTGACTTCAATTATATTGTGATTTTTTGAACCTATAGTCATATAATGACGGTCAATTATATGTGTGGCTAAGTGTGTATTTTTTTTAGCCATAGTCACTATGTGACTATAAGTGATTTTATCACATACCAAAAATAAATTAATATTTAATATGTATTTAAATTAAAAATAAATGTTCTCAAAAATCAGTATCTAAGTTCAAATCTTATGGGAGTTAAGGAGCTAAAAATTATATTTCAACTTACCCACCCTCTTATCTCTTAAAGCAAAAATTTAAATAATAAAAAATAAGGAGTTTTTAAACGCAGTGCCTAAGAATAACTCTAAAAGACTATTCAAATATTATTTAGTTATTAAATATAAGAGCCATATCATCAAAATTGGTTCCAAAAAAGAAACAAGTTGATATTCTTCAAATTAGATTATACTTCTCACTCTTCAATATTGAAGAGTGACTTCTCCTTATTCAAATATTATTATATAATATTTTATATATCTTCACTTTATTATAGTGGTGATGGTTGGAGTTACTAATAACTATTTATATATTAAAATAATATAATTAAAATGAGTCTCATTTAACTTACTAAAATAATATAAATCTATTTAGATTGTCTCTCTTCTACTAATATTATATAATTTTTATATCACATTATCATCATTACTTTGGATAATTATTCAACAAATGATGTCATGGTAAGAAGATTGAAATGAACGCTTTAATTTGAAACTTTGGTATTGGGCGGTAAATTTTTTTTTCATATGAGGTGAAACTCATATTTTGAATCTAATTGTAAAAGATGGTATGACTATGATTGAAGGGGGGATTACAAAGATTAGGGACATATTGCCTATTGGAGTAGCTCACTAAAAAGGATTGAAACTTTTATAATGTATGCACGTCAATTATTGATTAAGAGTGAGAGAAAATTGGTGCTTGATTGTCCGACTAGATGGAATTCTACATTTGTCATGCTTGATGTTGCAGTGAAGTATAAAATAAAATTCTCTAGTGCAACATATTATAAGTGTTTGTCTTTTGATGCGGAATGAGAGATGGCTGAAAAAATGGTGGAATATTTGCGTCCATTTTATATGTTGACGAAGATCTTTTCAAGTACAAACTACCTCATAGCTAATATGTGCTTTTCTTTTGGCTTGTAAAATGAGGATGTCTTTGATAGAGTGGTAAATGTCTCTCGTTCTTCAAGTTAAACAAATAGCCTATAATATGATTGTCAAGTTTGAGAAATATTGGCAAGAGATTTATAGGGTGGTGGTGATAGTTGTTATTCTTAACCTGAGGTTTAAGATGTTGTTGATTGATTATTATTTCCAAAGATTTATGATGTTGGTGTTGTTGGGCAAATTATGAGAGCATGCGAACTTTCTGAAGAATTAGTTAAATATTATGAGACTAAGTCTATGGTTATGGGGTGATTCTTCTATTTCCATTATTCATTTCCTATAATCTTGTCACCTAATAGTCGTCTAGATGAGCAACCCAAAGTAATCATATGACAAGATTGAAGTCCGATCTTGAGAGGTACTTAGAGGAGTCTTTAGTTGCTAGAACTCTGGACTTCGACAATTTGAATTGATGGAAAATGAATAAAGGAAAATATCTTATTTTGGCTATTTTGGCTGAGATAGCTAATGATATAATAGCCATTCCTATTACGACTGTGACATTAAAGTCTGCTTCTAGTACATATGGACGAGAGACATTTGAGTCCACATCGTAGCAAATTATATCCTGACACGTTGGAAGCAATGATGTGCACACAAAATTGACTATAGGCTACCGATGGAGGTATAAGAATTATTTCTTAAATAATTTTTTGTTTTACTTATATTTTTTAACATTTTTTCTCATTATGTATTATTCCTGAAGAACTTATATTTGATGTAGAGGAACTGATGAATGAATAAGACTTTAAGCTACAAGATTTGGATTAATTTGATATATTTGAGACATTTGGGTGTTTTAGTCTTGTTAGTTTATGGTAAAATTTTAATGTATTTGTGAATTATGACATTTTGGTGTTTTAGGCTTGTACTCTTGTTAGTTTATGGATCATTGTCACTGTGGCGGTATTAATAATTAATATTATTGGTTTTTGGTTTATAAGCGAAAAAAAAAAGCCAGCAAAAAGCTTGGGCCCGAGCCCTAGCACCGATAACATTTTGGGCCGGGCTTTTTTAATACTTGGACTGGGCTTCGCAAAGTCCGGGCCCAATTACGTAAATTGTGACTCCTACTTTCACTCACTCTCACTTCAAAATCATTTCTCATTTCCTTAAGAGACTGTTTGTTTGACAGTAAAATTATTTTCGGAAAACGTTTTCCTCATTTAACGGTGTTTGAGACACTTACAGAAAACTTGGTTAATATAAATTATTTTCTGATCAATATAAAAGTTAAGGCATTTTCTGAAAAATTACTTCTGAATTCATAAGTCATTTTACGGAATTTTTTCATTTTATCCAAAATTTCCATAATTCACTTCAAGGAATGATAAAATTTGTACTTGAATTTGGATCTAGATGAATTCAAGTCGAGATGTGCTTTGGTGGATCAAAGAAAAAAATATTTAGATCTGAATGCGAGTATGCTCAATATGGATCCGAGTACACCCGGACTAGATCCGGAAATCCATATTTTTAAATTTTTTTTCAATTATACTTATATCAAAGTATGGACTCGAGTCCCGAAATTCCAAGTCTGCTTTGATATCTATCGCATATACTCAAATTCGGAAATTCACATATCTTTTTTTAATCTTTTTAATTATATTTATATCAAATTATGGACTCGGGTCCCAAAACTCCGGGTCCGTGTGAATCCGATCCTGGTATATCCGGATCTAATCCAGAAATCCGAATTTTCAAAATCTTTTTCAATTGTATTTGTATAAAATTAAAAATATTCTGGACCCGAGTCTTGGAATTTCGGACCCATGTGGATATGGATCCGAATCTCAAATTTTGATTTTTTTTTTTTATATATTGTTCAATTATATTTGTATAAAATTATGGATTGGGTCCTAGAATTCCATATCCGGACCGGATTCTAAAATCCGATTTTTTTTTTTATTTTTTTCAATTATATTTGTATGAAATTAATAAAATTTTGGACCTACAGGATTCCGGATTCGGGTATATCCAAACCAGATTTAGAAATTCAAATTTTTAATTTTATTTTAATTATATTTGTATGAAATTAATAAAATTATGGACATAACTCCCGAAATTCTGAACCTCTTTGGATCCGAATCCTAGTAAATTCATACCCATGCTAGGATTTATAAATCTGATTTTGTAATATATTTTTCAATTATATTTTAATAAAATTAATAAAATTTTAGACCGTGTCCCTGAAATCTAGACCAGCGTAGATCCGGATTCGGGTATACAAATCCAAAATTCAATTTTTTCAATTATGTTTGTATAAAATTAATAAAACTATACAGATATGAATATACCCGGATTGGATCGAGATATCCATATTTTACTTTATATATGTATAAAATTAATAAAATTATGGACCTGAATCTCGGAAATCCTAACCCGTGCAGATCCATCTCCAAATTTTCTTTCTGGGTCCGTAATTTCTTTTTGATCTGGTTATTTCCAGACCCAGATCTTCAAGATCTATACGGATTCAGGTCTGAAAATACATGAGTTCGGATCCCAAATTTTGCTAATTGGGTCTTCGGGGTGTATGTAGATTCAAGCCGAATCCGCTTTTAGAAATATCTGTGTTCAAATCCGTGTGGGTCTGGAGTTTTACAATCTCGAGTCCGAAATATTTTTATAGATCATATATTTTCGACCCAGATTTTTCAAGATACTACTAATATCTATTTCTATCAGTCAGAAAATATTTTTTGAAAAACATATTTATAAGACCAAATACTTTCTTTTCCAAAAATAATTTTTATTTTGAAATCATTTTACTTGGAAAGAAACGGACCCTTAATTTCTCTAAGACGCATCACAAATGCAAATTACTCCTCCCCTCCCCTCCCCTCCCCTGACAAAAACCCCCCATTTGTCCCCATATGCAATTCCGAAATGCCCCTCCCTTTGCCAAAAATTACTCCCCCAATTATTATAACTCCCTTTGCCAATAATTATATATATATATATATTAATTTAAAAATAAATATATAATAATTATAACTCCCTTTGCCATTTTATTAATTATATTTTTTTTATTTTATAATTTTTTGATTTTTTTAATAAATATTACAAATTTCGTATTTATTCATTTAATTTTTTTGATTCATTTTTAATTTAATTAACACTATTTATGTATAAAAAATATAATTTAACCAAATAAAATTAATTTATAAAATTAATTTTTTGATAGTCTATTTGTTTAATAAATCTAATATATTTATTAAAAGTTATTTTTCTTATTTACTTTCGTAAATCTGTATGTTATCAAAAAATTAATTTTATTTGGTTAAATTATATTTTTATAATACATAAGTAGTGTTAAATAAATTAACAAAAAGAATCACAAAAATTAAATGAATAAATAAAAACAAAATAAATAACAATAAATATGTTATTTATAATATGTATTAAATAAATTTAAAAGAAAATAAAAAAAAATTTAATTAATAAAATAAAATAAGTAAATATGTTATTTTTAAATTTATATATATAATTGGGATATATTTAGTTTATTGGAAAATATAATTTTTGATAAAATGGAGGTATTTTCGTAAAGTGAAGGGAGTGTGAGTTGGAGGTGGTATATCATGTGCCGGGTGTATACACCTTCTCTCTCACAACAGGCGGGCCCCACAACTGTGGGGCCCGCCTGTTGTGAGAGAGAAGGTGTATACACCCGGCACATAATATAATTTTCGGTGTGGAGGTGGTATATCATGTGCCGGGTGTATACACCTTCTCTCTCACAACAGGCGGGCCCCACAACTGTGGGGCCCGCCTGTTGTGAGAGAGAAGGTGTATACACCCGGCACATAATATAATTTTCGGTGTGAGTTGGGGGAAGTAGCACTCATCACAAATTCACGCCCCTTGTACTTGTATCTCTCCAAATCATTCCTCTTCCAGCCCACAAGACCCTTTTGCTCAATCTCAAATTTCAGCACCTCCATAATGTCACCCCACAAACCCAAAACGCGCCTTCGAGGCGTCGTTTTCGACATGGACGGAACCCTAACGGTCCCCGCTATCGACTTCCCCGCAATGTACCGTGCCGTGCTTGGAGACGACGAGTACAAGCGCGTTAAAGCGGAGAATCCGACTGGGATTGATATTCTTCACCATATTGAGAACTGGAGCCCCGATAAGCAGCGCCTAGCGTATCAAATTATCGCCGATTTTGAACGCCAGGGCCTTGATCGCCTTCAAATTATGCCCGGTGAGTCCACTTTCTATATATGTTCTACATTTAAAAAAAAAAAAAAAAAGAATTTGGTATAAAACCGCCCCATTAAATGCTTCTCTCTTGATGCAAAGAGAAATTTTGGCTTTGATTAAAAGAACTTATATGATGCTAAATAATGCTTCTAGTTATTTGATTTATAAGAGTTTATAGTTGAAGTAAGCATAGGTGCTTTACATTATTAGTGTCTTTTCTTCACCGTCAAAAAATCCATATAGCCGACCCCAGTGGTAAAAGACTTTGTTTAGTTAGTTTGGTTGGGGTGTTATAAATGAGTGGGAATTTGTGGAAGAACTTGAGAGTTTGTTTCAGGGAGCTTTTATAGAATGTGCTTGCTATAATGATTCCGTGGAAAATTACTTACAAAGTATTTTCTGAAAGGCACTTCTATTGTTTTTTGAACAAAAAACCATACTTAGAAAAGTACATATTGAACGCATCTCTTTCTATCCCAGGGAGAACTGTGACTATTAGAGCCCAAAGTTCACCTCAAGTGTAAAAGTGTTATCCATTTTCAATCCAAAAGAGAACCATTGACTATTAGAGACAAAAGGTCCAATTAGTTCTAAAACTGTTATCCATTTTTTCTTGTAGATATTTGTAATTAATTAAGGTTCTATCATGTGGTTAATGATGGTGCAGGTGCAGTGCAGCTTTGTGAGTTTCTTGATTCAAAGAAAATAAGGTCAAGTTCCATCTTAGTTAAGGTTTCCTTTTTTCATCTTATACAAATAAACTATTTAGTGTGTGGCTGCTCGAATTTGAGTGTCTTTTGTTAGACTATAAGTAGTTTACTTTGATTGATTCTTCACTGTCGGCTAATTTAATCCTTTTTTTTATTGTGTTATACGCTGACAAATTTTTTATTTCCTTTCTCCAGAAGGGGATTGATAACTCGCAATTTCAAGGAAGCAGTTGATCTTTTTCATAATCGATTTGGGGTAATTTTTGCAAACCATTTATTTTGTGAATCAGTTTTATTGAACTGAACATCACATGAAATTATTCACTACAGCTGTTATGCATGATATTCTTATTTTTTTTATCTGAATATGTGATGGGATTACTAAGAGAGAAGTCTAGCATTGCGCGAGTATGTTTTAGAATTAGTCATTTTTCCTGTGTGGCTCACCAATATGCATAAAATGCTATTGGTACTTGAAAATATATGAACTTGTGAATTCCTATTCTATATTTTGCATTTTTGCTTGCAGTGCCAAATGGGCCAAATATACATGCCAAACAAAAATAAAATCATGGTTTGGAAGTCAGGTTGAATGGTCAAAAATCATGGTGAAATGGACTTGAGAAAAAAAATGGGAAAACAAATGCAAAGAAATGGCACAATGTTTTATGTGGTTTGGATTTTAGCCTATGTTTATGGGTGAAGAGGAAGGTTTTTTCTGCAACAAATGGGAGCATGCAAATGTTAGAGAACAACACTCCAAAGTCAATACCCCTACCCACCCAATTTTCTCACCTAAAGAAACTCTCACTAGTCCTTTTAGAGCTTCACTTCTTGTGCTCTCTAACTCAAATCATTTTGGGATGATTTTTTAAGCAAATGGATGATGATATCTATAGGCATCCAAGGTCTTTGTGGTCTTAACTTTTTGGATTGCAATTTGCAAGTTTATTGTATTTGCTTTTTGACATCTCCATTTCAATTTCGATTAGGCTACTTCATATCCCACACATGCATGTATTGGCGGTTTTGGGTTGTCAGTGTTGTTCTCCAACATTTGCATGCTCACATTTGTTAGTAAAGCTACCTTTCTCTGTCTTTGCCTCTGGACGTAGGATAAAAGCCAAACCATGTAAAATATTGTGTAATTTTCTTTGCATTTGTCTTGCCATTTTATTTCGCTAGATTCCATGTTACTGTAATTTTGTGACCATTCAACACGACTTCCATAGCAATGGCACTATCACCGTCACCGAAGATGCAATATTGGTTGGTAACTGCTTATTATAGGTTTAAATTGTTTGATGATGTGAAAACAGAATGACGTTACCTTATTAAATGTTGCTAGTCTCTGAAGTTAGTCAGATTTTGTTTGCCCTTTCCCTTTAACTAAGTTGTATGTTAATTATATCTACAATATCTCAAAACTGATATGATTTAGGGTTTACTAAATTTCACTCCATGCATCCCTCTTTAGTGGCTTTTGTATATGCTCTTGCTTATCTTCAATAGTAGGCACACTTTCTATGAGGGCGTTTCTTCATGACTTTTGCTTTTCCAAAATTTCCGGTTTGCAAAGCTTAATTTTAAAACTTATTCAATCTCTGTCATTGCTGCAGATAACATTTTCTCCAGCACTAAGCGGGGAGTTCCGTCCTTGTAAACCAGACCCTGGTCCGCTACTCCATATTTGTTCAACATGGGAAGTTCAACCCAATGAAGTCATGATGGTTGGTGATAGCCTTAAAGATGATGTAAGTTCTTATTCATGTTGAATGAATGACCTTTTTTAATTTATTTTCTGCCTTTATTTATTTTAGCTGTATTCTAAATGGATTGTCTCAATTGGCTATACATAGTATCAAAATGTCAAAGAAAAGTAATAATAAGATAAATCTTGTAGGTGTGGTGTGGGGAAAATAATTTTAACCCGACGACCCAACCTGACCCGGTCAAGTTTGAAATATCTAAATTTTATTTCGGGTTGAACAAACCCAACCCAATTATGACGGGTCAGGACTTTGCTAAAAAATTATCTTGTGTTACCCGACCCGGCCTTAAAATATATACACACTATGATAGAATTAGGGTTTCCATCTATTTCCCGATCACTTTGTCTGATCCTGATGGTTTGACCCAACTGACTCGACCCTAATATGTTATGTTTTCACAAATAAAGTCATAATTTGTACCAAATAGGTCCCTGGCCAGACACCTGTCAGGTTTCCTTTTCAATTTTTGCGTTGACCCGACCTGATCGGGTACATAAAAACAAATTACGACTCGACCCAACCCGTGAACATCCCTAGTTTCTTGTATTCACAAATTGATGTCGTCTTTTATAGATTCAAGTAGAGTTGTGGACAGTTAAACACTGCTCAATGGAGACTGTTGTTGTTGCCTGGCTTTTTTCAGGTAGCTTGCGGAAAACAAGCAGGAGCATTTGCATGCTTGCTTGATGAAACAGGGAGGTATAGTGCTAATGATTTCACCAATGCGAATCTACAACCAGATTTTCGGGTGTCTTCACTGACTGAGGTTCTCTCCTTATTGGAAGCAAACTTTGACCTGTTTCCATGATTTCTAAACTCATTGTTCGTGAATGGTGGGACCCTTATAGGACTCAAGTATTTAGTCTATTATCTCCATGGGAACTTTTGAAAGTAGAAGAAATCCTATGAACATGAAGAATTAATCGAGAGTCGTCAAATTTTAGCTCTTAAACATAAGGTAGACTTTCAAGTTTCATCATCTTTTACTTGTTCTAAATGATGTGGTGATGTTGAATAAAAACTTAATAATGCCTTATATTTCTCTTGTTTTCAATTCTTTTAAGGTTTAGAATCAGATATCAAGTTTCAAATGGTTGACAAAAGGGTGAAATAAAACTAATCATAGTACATGTATTATGTGTTAAAATTGTTTTCTAGCAGCATAGTACGTGTTTTTATTATTAGTTTTAATAATCATTATGTCACTCTTTTATTCATATATCATTATTATAAAATCGAAGAAGTAACCAGTGCTAGCTCAATTAGTTAAGACATCTTATTTCATAAAATGTCTTGGGCTCATTTTCTTGAATGACGTGAGTGAATAAAGAATTCATATGATTATTAGTCTTTGTCATGATAATAAATACAAGGAATAGACCCGGCCACGGTTCCGGTTCGGAACCGGAACCGAACCGAACCGGAACCGGTTCCAACCGGTTCCGGAACCGAACCGAACCGGAATGGACCGTTCGGTTGGGGTTCCACCCCAACTCGAACCGGTCCGAACCGGTGGAACCGTCGGGTTCCTGTTGGAACCGTAGGGTTCCAACAGGAACCCTAAGGCCCCCAACGGCTAGTAGCCGTTGGGGGCCTTATTAGTTATCCCCCAACGGCTACTGCCGTTGGGGGATGCAGGGAGCCGTTTGGCTCCCTGCCAAAAAATAAAAATAAAATTATAAAATTTTTTTTATTATATAAAATAAAAATTACTAATGTACCCCTAATAACGGTAATAAAACGGTTATATTTAGGGGCATTTTTGGTATCAAAAAATTCTAAAATTCTATAAATAGGATTCATTTTTCATAATTTCATCACACCAATTTCTCAACTCTCTCATTTTCTATAAATCTCTTATTCTCAATCTTACTTCAATACAATTCTCTTATTTTAGTTGTTAATTAATTTGTTATCACATTGGCATTCGCATCGCAATTATTCAAATGGCAAGCTCATCCGAGAACATAATGTCAAATATGTCGACCCAAGAGAGCGGCCCCAGTGTCAGTGCACAATCACGGAGAAGAGAAGTTAAGGCTCGGTCCTCCGATATTTTCAAAATTCATTTTAATTTGGAACGCCTAGACGATGGTTCACAACGAGCAATTTGCAACTATTGTGGGGTTATCTATAAATTTTCTGGTGGATACGGAAATATGATCAAGCACATGGAGAAACATCATCCGGTTGAATTTGGCATTGATACGACGCAGACTCAAATGGCCAGGTACGCATCATCTAGTAGAGGTACGAGTAGTGTAGATTTATTTAAATATTCTGATGCAAAAAATAGAGAAGAATTTGCGAAATTAACATGTATGGCACATCTTTCTTTAAGTTTTGGTGAAAAACTTCATTTTACTAATTACGTGCATAATGCTTTAAACCCTGCTGCATGTAGAATGACTCGAAACACAACAAAACGTCATATTTTCAAATTATATAAAGATGGTAAAATTATTTTAAATGAAATATTTAAAGAAATGAAAGGTCGTATTTCTATATGTTCTGATATTTGGAGTGACCATTGGCAAACACACTCATACATGGGTGTGACTTGTCATTGGATTGATGCATCATTTACCATGCAAAAAAGACTCATTGCATTTAGAGTTTTTGATGACCAACATACTGCACATAATATTTACAGAATGATGAAGGTAATTTTTGATGAATATGGTTTAGGAGAAAAAATTTTAACAATTGGATTTGATAATGCATCTGCAAATACTGCATCCATCAATGATTTAAAAGAAATATGTCAACCAAATTTAGGGGGTCGATTTTTTCATATTCGTTGTACATGTCATGTCCTAAACTTATGTGTGCAAGACGGTCTAAAATTATTATCTCCTTTCCTTGATCCTATTAAAACGGCACTTAACTGTATTTGGTCATATTCTCAAGTTAGGAGGGAATGGACCAAGTTTTGTAAAATAAATGATATTAAACCGATTAAATTTTCTAGAGATGTTCCAACACGTTGGAATTCTACTTATTTTCTTTTATGTCAAGCACTTCAATACAAAGATGCATTATGTAGTTTTTTTTCTCAACATGTTCAAAATATCACACTTTATCCTAGTCAATGGGATATTTGTGAAAGAATTTTAGATATTTTAAGAGTTTTTAATGATGTTACTTTAGTTTTTAGCGGTGTTTATTATCCCACTGCACATTTATTTCTTCTTGAAAGTTTGAATATTGTTGGCACTCTCGATGAACATGTTGACAGTGACAACCCTAATGATATTGTTTTGCTCGAAGCCATTACTGTTATGAAGGTAAAATGGTTGAATTATTTTAGAGAAATTCCTTTACTTTATCTTATTGCTGCTGTTTTTGATCCTAGATTTAAATTAGAAGGTTTGAATGGTGGTTTACAAGCTTACTATGGTTATTTAGGAATATTAGATGACATTGATATTACGAGCATAATGACAAATTTAAAAAGTGATTTAATTATTTTATTTAATGATTATATTGTAAGATATAACTTAGGAACAATAGGTCAGTCTAGTAGTAGCGAACCGGTAATTCAACCAAGACTTAGCGCAGGGGATCGTTGGTTATTACAACGAAATAAAAAATCTAGGGATACGACAACAACTAATAACCCTGAATTAGATAATTATTTATCTACAAATTTTGAGTTTTCTAATGAAAGTTTATGCAGTAAAAATTTTAAAATCCTTGAATGGTGGAACCGGCATCAAAATATATATCCTGTTTTATCTATTATTGCTAAAGAGATATTGGCAGCATCTATTTCCACCGTTGCGGTTGAGCAAGCCTTCAGCTTGGGAGGTAATATATTGGAAGCTAGGCGATCTTCATTACATCCAAGCACTCTAGAAGCAACAGCTTGTGTGGATGATTGGACTCGAGCTGATCTGAGACAACAAGAAGATGCCCCCGATGATTTTGAAGATTTGTTCGATAATGGCAATGCTTCTGCAACAAGTGCAAGCGGAAGCTGCGGACCCGGAGCCGAAGGATCAACTGATAATGATGATTGATAAATGTAAAATTATAATTTACAAAGGGGATATGTCTTAAACTTGTAATGAAACTACGTGAGCTTTGATTCCTCTCACCCTTGGAGGATACGTAGGCAACTTAAATTTTAAAAAATTTAAGCTCAAGCTCTTCAATGTAATAATTTTTTTTTTTATTTATAAATTTAATCTCATTTTTTTTAATTAATAAATTTTTTTTTTATTAATGATTTGACTCCTCTCATTTTTTTATTTTAATTAATTAAAAAAAAATGAACCGAACCGGAACCGAACCGTTCGGTTCCGGTTCGGTTCGACTTTCCGGTTCCACTTAAGTGTGGAACCGGAAACCGGCCGGTTCGGTTCGGTTCCGAACCGGAACCGAACCGCCGGCCGGGTCTAACAAGGAAGAGAGTAACTTTATTTTTAAAAGGATATTACGTTTTAAAAAAAAAAAGTAACCGGTGGCCATGAACCCACCGTCATGCCGCCACGCGGCGGCCACCAATGATTCTCATATTGAAATATATTCAAAAACAATATCCTGCCTAAAAATCAAAACCTTAAAATAAAACAAGTTGATTTTCTTCATCTCTCGCCGCCTCTCTCTAGCAAAATAAAACCCTAGATCTCCTTTTCTTTCTAGTGTGGTCGGCGGCAGGCCTTTTAACCCCATCACTAACCCCCTTCCTTCCCCATCGCACCCCTCCCCTCCCTTTCAAACCACCCCTATTTCCTCCACCTCCCCTTCCTCCTTCGTCCCTCAACCCCGCTCCCCCTCCTTTTAAGCCGCTTCTCTTCTAATACAATCTAACACCCCCCCCCCCCTCTCACTTTTTTTTTCAACCCCTGTTTTAATAAACCCTCCATTTTCCTCACTTTTGTTTCTTATTTTTCCGTGTTTTCTTGGTTTTGTTTCAGGACTCCATTCTTATGTGATGATTATTTTGTCCAACTAGTTTTGATCTATGTTGGTTTTTGTGGTTTTGATTTTTCTATTTTTATGCAGATATAGTTGATAGATCGAAGAGTGGAGGAGAAATTTTCTACAAATTTATTGCTGTTTGTTTTTGTAATGTTTTATTCAATTGTTGTAATGGTCTTGTTTTACTTTATACATTGTGTTTTTCTTTTCTAGTTATAAAATTTGTATTCACATATTCCTGTCGAGAGGTTGGAAGAGGCCAATATCCGTAATTCCTCTAGGGCTTTATTAGAATTAGGTGTGAATCTGATTTCTTAGATTAGGTATGAGATTACATGATGCATAGAGATTTATGTTGTCAGATTTTATTCTGACTAGGTTTGAGTCTTAGGTTTTTTCCCAAGTTTTATATTTTGAGCTGATATGGCCTTGTATTTACATCATTTGTGGTGTTTATTATGAATGGATTTCATATTTTCAAAAAAAAAAAAAATCAAAACCTTTGAGCTACCCTCATTTTAACTTGTCATGGATTTACTTATTTTGTGTGATCTCTTTCGGGTCCCCAAGAAGCGTGATTTGATGGTGTAGGGTTTAGGATCTGATCTTGAGGCCTTGGGTTCGAATTCAGGAAGTGCGTTTCTGATAAGAACCTGAGACAGCCGAGGATTTTACTTGATCCGCTTAAACCTGGAAATGATGGTTTGACAATAGAATTTTCAACGATTCCAAAAAAAAAAATGATCTCTATCGGGCTATCAATAAAAATGATCTTTTGTAACCTTGTTAGGTTTCTCCTCTTAATAATATCTTAAACATCTTATAATAATTTTTTTACTAACTAACGTTATTAGGGATGATAATTTATAGGTCGGGTCATGTCTGACAGTATTTTTTTTTTTTTGAAAAGATAAAAATTTAAATGTTTTGAGTGATCTTTAAAATAGACCTTAAAATTTTAGTTACACATATATAAAATTGAAAATGAATATATTTAATTAAAATGAATTATTTTTTAATATTTATAATTGAATGACCGAGCCTTAATATTTTTTTACCAAGCTTGACTTGAGCTAAAATTCGTCGGGCTGGATTTTGCTATCCACTGTCACAAATTATTTGTACAATGTACATAGTATGATAATAATGATATAATATTAGTTAGATCTAAATATAAAATAATATAAATAAATTATGTGAACTATGTAGTGTTTTATCTAATCAATAATATTATTGTTATGCCACATCAATTTATACACAATAAATGGTCCAAAAAGTTTATGGCTGCATCGTTTTTGAACAATAAAGTAAATTAATTTCTGTACCCTAAAAATAATATTCATGACATTACTAAATCCAACACTTTAATGTTAAAAGCAGGCATGCTAATGAAGTCACGTCATCCAAGTCTCTTCGTCTAAATGTTGATTGGTATTTTGTTTTTGTGACTAAATTAAACTCTGTTTATATAAATTTTCTCATTAAAACAGATGAACAAGAAAAGGTACGGGAATTTTTTTTTTGAATCGTTGGAAATTTCGCCGTCAAATTATCTCTTCCGGGCTTAAGCGGAGCAGGTAAAATCCCGACTGTCTCAGGCTCTTATAAGAAACGTACTTCATGGATTCGAATCTATGACCTCAAGATGAGATCATGAACCTTACAACATCAAGCAATTGAGAAAATTTTGATCCTTGGTAAGCATAAATAACATCATTAATAGTTGGTTCTGCCAAGTCATGATTGTTGACCTAAATCTTAAAGTTAGTGAAAACGATAGGTACATTCTTATCTGTATTTCTATTTTTATATTTTTTTTAGGTAAATGATGGATAAAGTTTAAATTTTTTTATTTTTATTTTTATCTTTTTATTTTTTTTGAGAATCGAATTTAAGTGACAAATCAAATAAAACTATTTGAAAACCACTCTATTGTAAGGTTTTGGGGTTAGCGCGGAAGCATCCATGTGACTGGAATTTAAAATTTTCTTCCAAAACCACTTTAAGGATCGTGGTTATGTCGTTGTTGATGTAAACAATATACTATTTAAATTAATTTATATTAATTTAACATGCATGTAATAAATAATTTTATTTATCAACATAAATAAAATTTACTGATAATAAAACATACATTTATGTGCTTATTATCTTTTCGAGCCTTTTGAATATCATCCTTGATTTTTCCCTTGTTGTAGTGCACCAATCTTTGCATCTCTAGTTGGCACACTAGCTCTCATCTACGAACAAATCGCTCCCACTATTGAGAACAAAAGAACGTTTTTCTTTTCTAGGATGTTTGAAGTCTTTATGAATAAATTGGAACTATTCCAATAGAGAGATATGAATTCGGAAATATGCAAAACTTGGCATCAATATGCGCAAGCTTCATGCAAGAGCATATATGTCTATATCAACGTCAACACGTTAATTGCATATTGTTGAAAATTCTTCAAATATCATTGGATGATAGATATGTCTTTTGAATGAGAGGGTGCATTGGAGAGGTACAACCCTATGGAGGGTTGCACCATAAACCAAAGGGTGCCCTTAAGGCACCCTTCCATGCCTTTATAAGGATGCCTCCATGTTCACTCTCATTAATGGAAAAATAATCTAAATTTGTGAGTCTGATTTTACTGGTTTGAGTCTGAGAGAGTTCCTCCATTTTCCAGTTCGAGATCTTGTTAAGGAGTGCCCCTTGAACAAGAGGAATCCGGGTTATCCTGGGAGAACATTAGCCACAAAACCCGTAGAGCACCGAGACGGGGCTGATAAGTTCTTAAGGACAGAGAATCATCTCGACTCGGACAATTTTAATCAGGTTTTTCTGGTTCTTAAAGTTTTATGATTTACATGATTGTGATCTGGTTTTGATTGAGTGATGCATGCCAAATTAGATTTACAACACATATTCTTCCAACAATCTTAAGAACTTATCATATTGTGTTGTAAAAATTGTGCATGATTCACGTACATTTGTTTGTAATAATAGTTTACAGGTAAAGTAACTAATAAATATATATATATATATATATATTAGAAACTGATGGGACATTACAGGAAGTAGAGATAATGAATTAAAGTCAAAAGGAAAAAAATTAAAAGGGTAATTACAAGACATAAATTTGTCTTTTATGATGATGCATGCACAACTTGCAACAAAATTGTTTAAACTTGGTTATACGCCACTGTGACTTTTCAACATACATTTGTTGATTGATTGCGTGATCATCATTGATAATTTTTTTTTGTATTGGCTGACGGTTATAATGATGAAACATCACATGAAAAAAAAAATAAAAAATTCATTGCTTCAATTATCAAAATCAATAAATCATTGGCAATTTATTTTGTAGTCTGCGATTTTGATTATTAACAAAGTAATAGCATACGTGTTCAGTTTGTGTGCAGTTGTTGGCATAAGTTAATAGCGTACGCATGCAAGAAATTTATTTAAAGAGTTGTGACTTTTGATCATAAACGTATAAATATATTTATAATGGTTATTACAGTATTATTTTAAGTTGTTAATTTTATATTGTATTAATATCTAGAATTATTTAAGTACATTACATATAGCATTCATGATTCTTGAAATTATGAATCGTAATTTATCTTTAGAGTTAATTCATTAAAATATTTAATTAACTTAGGAAAAATCATATACTGAATTTTATAAACTTGGTAGTATAGGTTTAAGTTAATATTAGGATATTCAATTATCACAAGCATACACATAGTGATAAAGTTGAAATTGATTGTATGTTGCATAATTGGTTGAGAATTTAAAGTGTAATTTTACACAAGTAATTTCATCCAATCTTGTTTGACACATACACATATATCTACACTTATCGTATATTATTTTGTGACATTGGAAAAATGAAATACTGAGTTTGAATTGCTAAGATGTTCCATTGAGAAAGTAGTTAAAGTATATTCCTTTATTTATTTTTCATAAGAAATCTTGGTTGGAAATTCAATTACTTGTGTTTATTGGTACTACTGTCCAATAGAACAACAAGTGGATATTTGGTATATCACTTGAGACAAGATCATTTGTTGGTCGTTGTACAATTTGTCTTTTGTAGACTTATTGAACCCTGTTTGTTTCCAGTTACATATGGTTAGCGGAAATATCATGGTACCGGTCTCTCACGGAGAAAAGCCGGAGAAGTTTGGTGGGGCAAACTTCAAATAGTGGCAGAGCAAAATGCTGTTCTACCTGACAACTCTCCAGTTGGCTAAGTACCTCAAAGATCCTCCGGGTCCTATGGAGGGTGAATCAGAGGCAGCCAAGGAACTGCGAGAAGAGACATGGTCGTTTGTCGACTTCCTGTGCAAGAAATACCTTTTGGGTGGTCTTGACAATACCCTGTACAATGTGTACGAAGGCATGACTTTTGCGAAGATTCTCTGGGAATCTCTCGAGAAGAAATACAAAACCAAGGATGCCGGACAAAAGAAATTTGTCATGGGTAGGTTCCTGGGCTACAAGATGGTAGTTTCAAGGACGGTGATGTCTCAGTTGGGTGAACAACAATAGATCATTCATGAAATACTGGATGAAGGTATGAAACTCTGTGAGACGTTTCCAGTTGCCACCATAATTGAAAAGTTGCCTCCATCATGAAAGGACGTCAGGAGCTATCTGCAACACAAAAAGAAGCAGATGAGCCTTGAAGACCTTGAAGTTCGATTGAGAATCGAACAGGACAACATGATGTCCGAGAAGGCCAGCTACAAGACTATGGAGTCTAAGGCCAACATCTTTGAGGATGTAAATGGTAGCAAGATAAGAAAGAACAGTGAAGCTGATTCTTCCCAAGCGAACAAGAAGTTCAATGTGAAGTGCTACAACTGTGAAAAGAGCGGTCATATGACAAATGACTGCAGAAACAAGATATCTCAGGACAATGGCAGGAAAAATAAGGCCTATGTCGCTGAAGATGAGCAGTTAACTGATGAGATTTCAGAAATGAATCTCTCAGCAGTGGTAACTGAAGCCAACTTGGTTGGGAATCCGAGAGAATGATGGGTAGACACTAGGGCTACTCATCATATCTGTGCTGATAGCAAAATGTTTTCCTCATATCAGAAAGGTCGATGGCGGCAATCATCTGACAATGGGAAACTCGTCTACCTCTAGAGTGATTGGACAAGGCACAGTAGTTCTGAAAATGATATCCGGAACGGAGCTTACATATAAGAATGTTTGCCTGTTCCAGATATTCGGAAGAACTCGGTCTCGGATTTGTATTTGTTTCTGACAAGATTGTATTGACCGAAAATGATATCTATGTAGGGAAAGGATACCTCGCTGAGGGCTTTTTCAATGACTGTCAATTGTGCTATTAATAAAGCTGAAACTTCTGCTTATATTATTGAGTCACAAAATGTATGGCATGAGAGGTTAGGACATGTTAATTATGATACAATGCGTACATTAATTAACATGAACCTTATACCTAAAGTTGAATTGATAGCCAACATGAGTGTGAGGCATGTATTGAAGCAAAAAATACATAGAACATCATAGGACGAAGTTCTGAACCCTTGGAACTTGTACACACTGACGTGTGTGACACGAATATTGTGCAAATAAGAGGCGGTAAAAAGTACTTTGTCACTTTTATCGATGATAGCACAAGATTCTGTTAAGTGTATTTGCTGAGGAGCAAAGCTGAAGCTATTGAGAGCTTTATACACTGAGAACGAAGTTGCAAATAAACTTGGCAAGTAAATCAAAAGAATCAGAAGTGATAGTGGTGGTGAATATGTTTCATCATTCGGTGAATATTGTTCTGTGCACGGAATTATTCACGAAACCACTGCTCCTTATTCTCCTCAATGGGATTGCTGAGTGCAAAAACCGAACGTTGAAGGAATTGATGAATGCCATGTTGACAAGTTCTGGCTTACCTCAGAACTTGTGGGGGAAAGCCCTGCTTTCCGCGAACTACGTTCTGAACAAGCTTCCTCACAGAAGATTGGACAAGACACCATATGAGTTTTGGAAAGGTTATGTACCTTTCTACAAATATCTAAAAATGTGGGGGTGTCTTGCCAATTGCCAAGGTGATGGTTCATAAACCTAAGAAGGTGGAATATGACCCAAAACTGTTGACTGTATATTCATCAGATATACTTGCAACAGCAATGCATATCGATTCTTGGCACACAAGTATGAGATTCCTGACATCAATCCAAAGGTGATGATTGAGTCAAGGAATGCAATATTTTTGAAGAGACATTTCCTTGTAAGGAAAGACAAAGAAGAGAGTCTCTCAAAAAGAGCTGTTGATACTGTCAATGACAGTGATCAGGTTGACCAAGAGTCAGATCCGATTTTCTGACATATTTATTGGAAAATGAGCCTCGAAGCTATAAAGAAGCAATGTCTTCTTGGGAGGCACCTCTGTGGAAAGAGGCGCTTATCAGTGAGATTGATTCAATCCTACAGAACCATACTTTAGGAGTTGGTTGATCTTCCACCAGGTTGTAAGCCACTGGGCTACAAATGGAAAGATGAAAATGGAAGGATCAATAGATAAGTACAAGGCGGGGTTTGTCATAAAAGATTATAGACAGAAAGAATGTCTTGTTTACTTTGACATCTATCCACCAGTGATTCGTATCACATTAGTAGAATGTTTATAGCTATAGCAGCTATATTTGGTCTTGAAATACATCAAAAGGATGTAAAGACGTTATTCTTGAATGGTGAATTGGATGAAGAGACTTACATGGAACAACCAGAAGGGTTTAATATTCCTGGATAAGAACAGAAGGTGTGCAAACTTGTAAAATCCTTGTACGGATTAAAACAAGCACCTAGACAATGACATGGAACATTGACAAATAGATGTTGTCAAGTGGGTTTAAAACCGATGAGTGTGATAAGTGTATCAACTAAAGAATGATATGTCGTTGTATGTCTCTATGTAGACGATATGCTGATAATTGGTAATAATCATGAGTTGATTCAGTCTACCAAGAAAGTGTTATCCAGTAAATTTGATATGAAAGATTTGGGAGTAGCTAACCTAACTCTTCCTCTATCAAAGAATACTGTTTAAGCATATCGCAATTAGAGTATTCGAGAATCATCAGAAGTCTGATGTATCTCACGAATTGCACACGACCTGATATCGCTCAAGCTGTGAATCGGCTTAGCAGATATACGAGCAATCCAGGACACAACCACTGGAAAGCCATAGTAAGTGTTTTGAGGTATAAGAAACTTCAAAATATGGGCTATATTACGAGAGATATCCTACTGTTCTAGAGGGATACAATGATGCTGGATATCTGATATAGTGGATTCCAAATCTACGGTTGGATTTGTTTTCACACTTGGTAATGCAGCCGTGTCATGGAAATCCTCGAGGCAAACATGTGTTGCCCGGTCTACTATGGAATCTAAGTTCATAGCATTAGACAAAACAACGGAAGAAGCAGAATGGCTTAGAAACTTCCTGGAGGATATTCCTAGTTGGGCCAAACCGGTGCCAACGATTAGCATACATTGTGACAGCCAATCGGCTATTGGGAGAGCCCAAAATACAATGTATAATGGTAAGTCTCGACACATACGTCGGAGACATAATACCATAGGTCAACTGCTCTCAAATGGCATAATATCGATCGATTATGTTGAGTCGATGGAAACCTAGCGGATCCACTAACTAAAGGTTTACCTCGAGAGCAAGTTGAGAAGTCATCGAGGGGAATGGGCTTGAAGCCTATAATCTAAGAATTGTCACTGTGGAAACCCAACCTAGCTGACTGGAGATCCCAAGATCTAGGTTCAAAAGGGACAACAGAAACTTTGTGCAATTCAAAACAAACACTGAAGAGTTTTGTACTCTTTCCCATTCCGATAATGACGCTGAGTGCTGTCTGTCATTGGTTAGGATAAGCTAAGGCTTTTAATGATCACTATATTAGGAGATGAGTCCTAATGAGGGTAAAGACAAATTACCTCTTCATAGAGATCACCTATTTCAAGTAAGAAGTGAGGTCGCTTCTATGGGAACTTTTAAAGGCGGGTTACCCTAAAGTGCTTGATGAATCCAGGACCGTTGTTCAGGGCCGAAATGAACATAACCGTAGAACGGGAAATGGTCGAAGTAAAGCTGTGTGTTGGCAGTTGTCTTGGTTTACACCAACGGCAGAACAGTTCAAGACTATGGGTCACTGGTTTGCCAAGTAAATCCGATTGTCATTCACTAGGAAAGGTTCAAGGCGAAAGCTACCTATTTCGATGCAGCTTTAGTTCATGGAAACTCTCTCAAGTGTCTGTATGGATATTTGAAGAATTGAGGGGGATTGTTGAAAATTCTTCAAATATCATTGGAGGATAGATATGTCTTTTGAATGAGAGGGTGCATTGGAGAGGTACAACCCTATGGAGGGTTGCACCATAAACCAAAGGGTGCCCTTAAGGCACCTTCCATGCCTTTATAAGGATGCCTCCATGTTCACTCTCATTAATGGAAAAATAATCTAAATTTGTGAGTCTGATTTTACTGGTTTGAGTCTGAGAGAGTTCCTCCATTTTACAGTTTGAGATCTTGTTAAGGAGTGCCCCTTGAACAAGAGGAATCCGGGTTATCCTGGAGAACATTAGCCACAAAACCCGTAGAGCACCGAGACGGGGCTGATAAGTTCTTAAGGACAGAGAATCATCTCGACTCGGACAATTTTAATCAGGTTTTTCTGGTTCTTAAAGTTTTATGATTTACATGATTGTGATCTGGTTTTGATTGAGTGATGCATGCCAAATTAGATTTACAACACATATTCTTCCAACACATATATTTCCTTTTAACAAGCAACATCAATTGCTTAGCTTTTTCTCATGCAAACTTTGCTTATTTCCTTTTAACAAACCATTGGCGCATATATATATATATATATATATATATATATATATATATTCATGCAACAACAATCCAATTGCTTGCTATATATATTCATATATTACTTGCGCAAATTGCTTTTGTAATTCTTGTAAATATATCAACAACCACACTTGCTGTGTATATATATTTATCTGCTTGAATGCAACCTACAGCAAAAAAAACTACTTCTGTTTATTGCTTATGTTCATATATATATATATATATAGGCAACAACCAATTGACACCTTCAACTTCAACAAGAAGTTTTCCTTCAACTTCAACAAGAAGTACTTCTTGAATAACAAGTCATTCTACAAGAAGTTTTGCCTCAACTTCAAAAGGAAATTTTGCCTCAACTTGAACAAGAAGTTTTGCCTCAACTTCAACAAGAAGTTTTGCCTTTCAAATTATACAAGAAGTATTGCCTTTCAACTTGTACAAGAAGTTTTAATTGTATCTCAATACAATAATGTCAATCAAATATCTCTCCAAATCAAATTTGGTCTCTTAAAGATTCTTTCCAAAATAAAATTAGGATACTTAATCAAATTAGGAATCCTAATTAAATAAAGACTTCCCTATTTAATTTTAAATATGACTCTAATTAATTTGGGTGCTAGCCCACTAAATTAAAGTCCAATAGATTAAATATTATTTTGGCATAATAATTAATTAACTATTAATTAATTAATTAATTCAACTTACTTAATTTTAATTAACAATTAATTAAAATTACATTTAATTTATTTAGTACAAATATTTAATTAAACAATTAAATCTTATTTTATATTTCGAATTTATTAATCAAATTAATATTTTCGAAATATCTCGAATATCCTAATCCAATTAGGAAATGCCAAGATGATCATTTATTAACTTTTAATAAATATCCTCGAATTTGTAACATAGACGAGAACTATATTGTGCGACCGTCCTAGGTTCATTATCGAGTAGCAGTGGAATAATATTAACTCTTTAATATTTCATCTCCATGATATTCCACAGACCATGGGTAATCGCCTAGCAGCAAGCCATGACCCCTAGTCGATGAATGAAGTGGGAAAATATATGAACCTGTTAGAATACACTTCGAACATATCATCTCATTCCTTCCGATATTTATGTTTCTTATCGAGTCTGGGATCATGGTAAGGTCAAATCCTTATACTCGACATATCTTTAAACTTTATCTTGTGGATTTGATATCTCTAAGATATCGAGTGCTTTGGCCAAAGACTTATATCCACAACTTTAAGTTTCCTTGAAACATCTATAACTTTAATTATCAAATTTATCGGATCCCATCTTGAATCATACGCGACTTCGTACGTCAATCGCTCAAGGCCATCTAATATTTATTCAAAGGACATGGATAGTCGAATGAAGATATACTAGTGAACAAAGAGTATTATCGCACAAGTCATCATATGATCTCAGGTTAGAGGATATGATGACACTAATGTATTATTACGAAGATCAATGACCTTAGATAATATTACCATGTGATCTTACGCTTCTGTGGTCGTGTTTGATATTTCATTCTACTAATGAAACATCTATTGTTTATGTCCTTATGATATGAGACTCATCATCCATTCTATTAACATCATATGTCATCTAGGCGACACACAACAATATTGGTCAAGTGATATATTATTGTCCTGTATAACAATCACATTTTACCAAGAACTTTTGAGACATATATAAATATCGTTGACTCTTATAATCGCAAACGTCTTTTGGATTAACGGTATTCATATCACATAATGTCTCAGGACATACACATAAAATATGGATGTAATAATGTGTGGTTAACAAATGCTTTTTATTAATAAATAATAAACTATATTACAAACAATATGCCTTAAACCATTACATCCATAACTGGTTTTAGGGCATACTCTCTAACAAACTCCCACTTGCACTAAAGCCAGTTTTAATGATACCCAATGTTCATCTTCTCAAGATGACGCTCCATTTGTTCTTGGTTCATTGGCTTAGTAAGTGGATCAGCTACATTGTCAGCTGAAGGTGTTTTCTGAATGGTTATTTGCCCATCTCCAATATATTCTCTTAATGTGTTTGGATTTCTGGTGTGACCTTGGTTCCCTGGCCTGTGCTATAGCCTCATTGTTGTCGCAGTTCAAAAATGAACTCTCTTTCAATGATTAGAACCACACCTACCTTTCACTTTCAGTTTTGGTGATCCGTAAATCAATATCATATCCTTAGTTCTTCTTAAGTACTTGAGGATTGCCTGACTATTATCCAATGATTTTCTCCTGGATCGGACTAGAATCTGCTTGTTATACTAACAGCAAATGCGATATCCGGTCTTGTACATAACATGGCATACATGAGACTACCTATGGCAGAAGCATATAGTACTTGACTCATGCGTGCTATTTCTTGAGGTCTTTTGGGACTCATCGATCTAGATAGATGAATTCCATGCCTACAAGGCAACAAACCTCTCTTAGAGTCCAACATATTGAATCTCTTGAGCACACTTTCTATGTACAGACTTTGGGACAAACCAATCATTCTTCTTGATCTATCTCTATAGATTCTTATGTCAAGAACGTAGGTTACTTCTCCCAAGTCTTTCATTGAGAATTTTTTGGATAACCATACTTTGACTGAAGTCATCATAGCGACATCATTTCCTAATAGTAATATGCCATCCACATATAATATTAAGAACGTTATGGCGCTCCCACTGACCTTTTTATAAACACAGGGCTCATCCACATTTTTGATGAAACCAAACGTTTTGATCGCATCATCAAATCGTAGATTCCAACTCCTAGATGCTTGCTTTAGACCATATATAGATCTTTGCAACTTACATACTATATGACTATCACATTTAGATGTAAAACCTTCTAGCTGTTTCATATAAATTTCTTCCTCAAGAAATCCATTTAGAAAAGCTGTTTTTACATCCATTTGCCAAATCTCATAGTCAAAATAAGCTGCTATAGCTAAGAGAATTCTAATGGATTTTAGCATAGCTACTAGCGAAAAGGTCTCCTCATAATCAACTCATTGTTTCTGAGTATATCATTTTGCTACTAGTCTAGCTTTATAAGTCTCTACTTTTCCATATTTTCCAATCTTTCTCTTGAAGACCCATTTACACCCAATAGGACCAATTCCTTCAGGAGGATCAACAAATGTCCATACTTGATTGGAATACATGGATTCCATTTAGAATTCATAGCTTCAAGTCATCTAGAAGAGTCAATGTTTGACATTGCTTCTTCGTAGTTTCTTGGGTCATCAACATGAACCGCTTCACCAATCATAAAAGATTCAAAATCTTGTTGATTGACTAGGGTATATCTCAATGGCATGCGAGATTCCCTAATTGATCTACGAAGTGATTGTGTTTCTTGAGATGATTCATGTTCTACTTGTTCTGGTTCCTTCTGAGTTGAGTCAATTCGTTTTCCAGAATTATCTTCTTGAGAGACTTCCTCATCTAGGTCCACTTCTTTCCCAATACTTCCCTCTTGAACCAAACGGTCCTCAAGGAAGGTAGCATTCCTACTAACCACTATCTTGTGATCAGAGGGAATGTAGAAGTAATATCCCATAGAATCTTTGGGATATCCTATGAATTGAGCTTTTTCAGATCTTGAGTCTAGCTTTTCTGTAAAGACTTTCCTTATATAAGATGGACTACTCCAAATCTTCAAATATCCTAAATAAGATGTTTCTCATACCATATCTCATATGGAGTTTTGGGAGCGGATTTAGTTGGAACTCTATTTAGAATATGCAAGGCTGTTTGGAGAGCATATCCCCAAAACGACGTCGGTATATCAACAAAACTCATCATGGAACGTACCATATCCAATAGGGTACGATTTCTCCTTTCAGAGACACCGTTATGCTGAGGTGTGTAAGTAGATATTACCTGTGACACTATTCCATGTTCCTTGAGATAATCTTGAAATTCGGTACTTAAGTATTCTCCTCCACGATCAGATCGTAGATTTTTAATACTTTTTCCTAATTGGTTTTCTACTTCATTCTTATACTTCTTGAACTTTTCAAAAGTTTCTGACTTACGTTTCATTAGGTACAAATACCCAAATCTTGAACAATCGTCAGTGAAAGTAACGAAGTATTGAAAACCACATTTGGCCACTATACTAAGTGGGCCACATACATCAGTATGTATGAGTTCCAAGGTTTCTTTGGCTCTTTCGTTTTGTCCTACAAAAGGTGATTTGGTCATTTTTCCTTTGAGTCCTGATTCGCAAGTTGGATAAGGTTCTAAACCTAATGAAGGAAGCAAGCCTCCCTTCTCCAATAGTGCAATTCTCTTTTCCCCAATATAACCTAATCTTAAGTGCCAAATGAATCTTGAATTAGGATTATCTCTTGGTCTTTTTGTTGTTATTGTATTTAATTCTTTGTTATAGTTCTCATTCATTTGAAAGACATAAAATCCATTTTCTTGTAGTGCAACACCAACAAATTTATTCAGATAATAAATATTGCATTTCTTATTGATAAAATGAAATTCATAAATACATTTTGTCAATACTGGAATGGAAACAATGTTCCTTATTGCACTAGGAAAATATAAGACTTTATCTAATAAAATTAAATGTCTTGATGGCATAGGAAGTTGACACGCCCGTACGTTGGTTGCAGAGACAAGTTCTTCATTCCCAACTTTCAGGACCACTTCTCATTTCTTAAGTAACATCTTACTCTTAGAATCTGCGGAGACATACAAATATGTGATGTCGCAGCAGAATCTAAAATCCATGAATGAGATATGGAACTTATTCCAAGATCCATTTCAATAACAAAGAACGAGGACGTACATCCTTTTGGTTTTCAAGCTCGCAAGGTACTGAGGACAATTCCTCTTCCAATGTCCTTTATTCTTGCAATAGAAGCACTCATTTTGAAAATTGGGGCCAATGATTTTATCTTTGTCAAATATTGATTTTATTGGATTCATTTTGTATCACGTACTCTGTTGAAAACACGAGTTTGTTACTAATTTGTAATAAGTAATTAAACAAAATTTAAGGTCTTTTAAATAATGTTGCTCCCACTAATTTTACTCGAATTCCACACTCCCCTATGCGGAAAACGGAAATATTGTTGGATATATTTCTAGTGGGACGTCGAGTTCTCATTGTTAATGTCATGCCTCGCCTAATGGGTTTTGGCACTTCATTTGCAATGTGTCAAAACTCTTTTTGTTTGTATCTCTATACAAGGCTCGACATTTCCACCTCTAGCGAACAATGTCTCACCTAATGGGTTTTGACATCTTCACTAGTTAAGCTAGGCCCAACACTTTTCGTCACGTAACACATGTGATTGGCCCTCACCTAATGGGTTTTGGGTTTGCAATCATTAGGCTACATATACGAACAAGTCAAATAGTACTTAAACATATAAGGGTCCCTCACCTAATGGGTTTTGGGATTACCAAAATACATTCAGTGGACTATTTGATTGTGTTGGAAGGTTAATGCTTAATATTCATTCTTGGGGATTATTTATTATTCATATCTTATATGATTTAGGTCTTTTATTTTCGTGCATCTTGATGTCTTTGTATCTTATACTTTCATCTTGCACAAGCACATTTACAACATAACCTTTATGTTTGGCTCTAGACGAGAGGGATCATAATCTTTTATTAACACTTTAATAAGACTGTTCTATTTGGTTTAAGACAATCCTTCACAATTCGGTAACTAGAGAAAAACTCCCAGAAAATGAGGGGGGTCCGGCGTGACCACTTAAGTCCTTACCTTCTTAGGCTCTTATCGCCTTGGTGACAGAGTTCTCTTTAGTACCTCTTTGTTCGAGAAAGTCTTAGGCTTTCTTGGCTTGAATAATCCTATTACTAATCTTGAAACTTTTAAAAGATTATACTTTGATTATCAATTAATATTTTAATCATATTAAAAAATTAAGAGATATAATCAAAGTTGTATTAGGATTCTTGTGGTGATTTTATTTTAATCCAATTAAAATTTTATATGGGTTTAACTTCTTAAGAAGTTATATAGTTCAAAACTAGCAACAACTCAATTTCTATTAGAATTCTTTCCAAAAACAATTTTAATGAAAATAGAATTCTAATCATACTCAAAATTTTAATTCTGGAAATTTTGTAAAATATTTGTAATTTCAGAAATTACAATTCCACCTCTGATCGTTTTTAGAATTTACAATAAATCCCTAAAACTTTCAGAATTTTACAAATTGGTCCCGCAGAGTCTGTCATCCTGAATTTTTAGGTTCTGTCCAACAGATTGTTTCGCATAGCAGACGACCTTTACAAATTCCAATTGAGTTTAAATTTTACAGAGTCGTTAATCCATATGTCTTGTGTCTCCACAAAAAATTTCAGCCAAAAATAACGATTTTATCAACATAAAATAATAGCCTAACCGAACAGCTCTCATTAGGATCCCATAACCTCAAAGCTCTGATACCACTGTAAGGTTTTGGGGTTAGCGCGGAAGCATCCATGTGACTGAAATTTAAAATTTTCTTCCAAAACCACTTTAAGGATCGTGGTTATGTCGTTGTTGATGTAAACAATATACTATTTAAATTAATTTATATTAATTTAACATGCATGTAATAAATAATTTTATTTATCAACATAATAAAATTTACTGATAATAAAACATACATTTATGTGCTTATTATCTTTCGAGCCTTTTGAATATCCTCCTTGATTTTTCCCTAGTTGTAGTGCACCAAGCGTTGCACCTCTAGTTGGCACACTAGCTACCTCTACGAACAAATTGCTCCCACTATTGAGAACAAAAGAAACCCTTTTCTTTTCTAGGATGTTTGAAGTCTTTATGAATAAATTGGATATATTCCAATAGAGAGATATGAATTCGGAAATATGCAAAACTTGGCATCACTATGCGCAAGCTTCATGCACGAGCATATATGTCTATATCAACGTCAACACGCTAATTGCATATATTTCCTTTTAACAAGCAACATCAATTGCTTAGCTTTTTCTCATGCAAACTTTGCTTATTTTCCTTTTAACAAACCATTGGAGCATATATATTATATATATATTCATGCAACAACAATCCAATTGCTTGCTATATATATATATATATATATATATATATATATATATATATATATATTCATATATTACTTGCGCAAATTGCTTTTGTAATTCTTGTAAATATATATCAACAACAACACTTGTTGTGTGTAATATATTTATCTGCTTGAATACAACCTACAAGCAATAAAAAACTACTTTTTTTTATTGCTTATGTTCATATATATATATATAGACAACAACCAATTGACACCTTCAACTTCAACAAGAAGTTTTCCTTCAACTTCAACAAGAAGTACTTCTTGAATAACAAGTCATTCTACAAGAACTTTTGCCTCAACTTCAAAATGAAGTTTTGCCTCAACTTCAACAAGAAGTTTTGCCTTTCAACTTATACAAGAAGTATTGCCTTTCAACTTGTACAAGAAGTTTTAATTTTATCTCAATACAATAATGTCAATCAAATATCTCTCCAAATCAAATTTGATCTCTTAAAGATTCTTTCCAAAATAAAATTAGGATACTTAATCAAATTAGGAATCCTAATTAAATAAAGACTTTCCTATTTAATCTTAAATAAGACTCTAATTAATTTGGGTGCTAGCCCACTAAATTAAAGTCCAATAGATTAAATAATATTTTGGCATAATAATTAATTAACTATTAATTAATTAATTAATTAATTAATTAATTCAACTTACTTAATTTTAATTAAAAATTAATTAAAATTATATTTAATTTATTTAATATAATATAAATCAAATAATTAATTAAACAATTAAATCTTATTTTATATTTCGAATTTATTAATCAAATTAATATTTCCGAAATATCTCGAATATTCTAATCCAATTAGGAAATGCCAAGATGATCATTTATTAACTATTAATAAATATCCTCGAATTTGTAACATAGACGAGAACTATATTGTGCGACCGTCCTAGGTTCATTATCGAGTAGCAGTGGAATAATATTAACTCTTTAATATTTCATCTCCATGATATTCCACAGACCATGGGTAATCGCCTAGCAGCAAGCCATGACCCCTAGTCGATGAATGAAGTGGGAAAACATATGAACCTGTTAGAATACACTTCGAACATATAATTTCATTCATTCCGATATTTATGTTTCTTATCGAGTCTGGGATCATGGTAAGGTCAAATCCTTATACTCGACATATCTTTAAACTTTATCTTATGGATTTGATATCTCTAAGATATCGACTGCTTTGGCCAAAGACTTATATCCACAACTTTAAGTTTCCTTGAAACATCTATAACTTTAATTATCAAAGTTATTGGATCCCATCTTGAATCATACGTGACTTCGTACGTCAATCGCTCAAGGCCATCTAATATTTATTCAAAGGACATGGATAGTCGAATGAGGATATACTAGTGAATCAAGAGTATTATCGCACAAGTCATCATATGATCTCAGGTCAGAGGATATGATGACACTAATGTATTTTTACGAAGATCAATGACCTTAGATAATATTACCATGTGATCTTAGGATTCTGTGGTCGTGTTCGATATTTCATTCTACTAATGAAACATCTATTGTTTGTGTCCTTATGATATGAGACTCATCATCCATTCTATTAACATCATATGTTAATCTAGGCGACACACAACAATATTGGTCAAGTGATATATTATTGTCCTGTATAACAATCACATTTTACCAAGAACTTAATTTGAGACATATATAAATATCGTTGACTCTCGTAATCGCAAACGTCTTTTGGATTAACGATATTCATCTCACATAATGTCTCAGGACATACACATAAAATATGGATGTAATAATTTGTAGTTAACAAATGCCTTTTATTAATAAATAATAAACTATATTACAAACAATATGCCTTAAACCATTACATTCATAACTGGTTTTAGGGCATACTCTCTAACATCCATCACATTCTTGAGTGCATTTTTTTTAATATTATAACATTTTACTTGTGTTTACTGCTACCTTTATTAATTTTCTAGCAAAGTCTTAATTATAATTACGAGAGAGGCTAAACAGTTCAATTTCTATCGTGATCTGGGCTTTTATTTTTAATTCATAATAGATCTCTATCATTCTACGTTTGAAAGAAATTTTCAAAAAAATGAAAACTTAAATACATGATAAATTTTTGTAATATTTTAATGATATTTTTTTATGACGTAAAATTATCATAAATATGACACAAGTATCATTCTTTTATAATAAACATTGTATTGTTGTAACATAATTTTTCATCACACATTCTCATTTTTCTAATAGTGATGTATTTATATATTATAGAGTATGGTAAAAACTTAAATATACATTCTCATTTAATAACAATCAAAATATTTTTTTCACGAAAAGCGAAAGAACCATAATGCCCCAGGGCGCCAGCATGGTTGATTGACAAGAAAATTTCAAGAAGCTTAACCAGCTGAATGGCGTGGTTTCGATTCATTGTTGAAGCGCAAGTCTCGACTTATTTGTTGTTACGTGGTGGGGCTTAGGTTATATTTTATTACTTAGAACGAACAACAAGGTTATAAAATTTACCACCGTATTTATAGGAGGATGATCTCTTGAGAACTTTTGTTACAAAATTTCTCAAATTTTTATACCCGACTGAGGCTATTTACTCTCAAATTGGAAGGGTTAGAAGATTTGAATTAAAAAAAATTTCCTCATAAATATCTATGATACAATGTTGATGAATAGTTGATCCTAAGAGTTTTAAAAGTAAAAAAAGTGTTCAATAATAATATTTAAATTATTTAAAAGTTGGAAAAGAAAATAGCAGCAAGTGAGTGACTTAATTGTGTATATTCTTATAGCAATGATGTTACATATAGGTAGATCAGGTTCATCATCTATATATTTCAAAAAAGAAATGATTAAAAGAAAAAATAATAATAATATTACATCTTGGTATCACAACAACAAAGCATATGCAGAGGTGGATTATTTTTTAAAGATGGTGATGGCAATATTTGCCTACCCAAAGCCTTTAGATTAAAGAGAAAGCCAGAGAATGAAATGTAATAAAGCAATGACTTTGATTAGGACTTGACTGATTGTTAATAAATCTGGACTCGCATAATAAAAAGTTTGGATTCAAATGTAAGATTTTCGGACCCTTGAGTACGTTGAATTTCGCATTCGGCCTACAATCGAAAATTTATATGATAGAAGCATCAGTGATCCTACAAAATAAAGGCAAAGTGAACATAAAGTAACTACACATCGGTGTGGTTAAAAGAATCAGCTCCTAGGACTCATTAAACCCCTAAGCAATTGCTCTGATGTATCATGGAAAGTCGTTGAAATGCAAGAGTCAAATAATTCTCTGTAATGTAAGAAAATATATCTCATTTCCCTCAGAATAAATTCCCCTTTTGTCTTGAACGGTGCACTAATCCTTTGAATCCGTTACCAACGGGTATTATCCCCCCCGGAATAACGTTTTCCTTCAAACCTTACGAAATCCAGACACATCTTGTGTTCTATATATCATACAGATACACTTACACTTAGACCTACGTATAATCACCGTGTAACCGATAACAAAACATATATAACCTTCTATACACCAAAGAACACATAGCCAAACTAAAACATACACACACATGCGCATATATAACATAACACGAATTCATCACAAAATCTCTCATACACAGGCACTCATATGTCAAACACTCTAACTCACTATCCAGATATTCATATACATAAGTATATATTGAATATGTGAATATACACATTACTGCGGTTTCAGAAACCATACCTTATAACATTTCTCACATCTTTTACTTAACAATCAAATATATTCAGACATATATGCATACTCTCAATCACGAATCTTTACAATTTGGGAAGAACATAGGTTATACCAATCTATTTTCACGATTAACCAACCTAAACCACATACAACAAATCGCATGTATCAATCAATAACGAACATATTCAAATATCATACACATACACATGCTTAGCGAGTTCAGAAATCATAACTTATTTCATTTACCGATCTTATATACCCAGATTATACATATTTGATCATTATATACATATACGTGTACATATCCATATACATATACATATACATGAACATGAACATGAACATGAACATGAACATGAACATATACATGTATATATTATTATAAGTTCATACACTTACATACATAAATATATACATTGGGACATTAAACTCATCAATTATCTCATTTCATATCATAGCAATATCAAAAACTCAAACCTGTGGCAGTTGGTTAACTTAAACTATACATAATCTCTATAAAGATGGATACACCTACCCCCCCCCCCCCCCCACACACGTGCGCGCGCGCACACACACACATATGACCCATATACTTACCATATTTCATAAACAAAACAAACTAACTCATCTCAAGCTTCGTTCCCAAACCACCTCTTAATTTTTCGTCTTCTTATCCTAAACATATGCCCACATATAACCATCATTATATCTATTTAAAACACGAATCAACAAATCAAGTACTCATCGCATGGGTTATTTACCTGACTTCGAGAACACTCATGGTCTTAGTCACATCTGTCAAAATAAAAAGTGATACGCCGTCAGAATCGCGACTACATAATTCTCGACTTAACTATGATAAAATTCTGGATCTTTCCTGGACAACCAAAATAGTTTTTATAATGTTTTTCGAAATGGTTTTGTTTGAAGAGATTGTTTTACATTTTCCATTTTGATGATGTCAGAGATTGGCGGTGAAAGGATTCGTTATGATTGTGTGTCACTTCTGTCTTTGACGATGGATGTATTTATTTGTATAAAAATTTACATTCGTTATTAGAGCACGTATATATATTTATATTTTAGCCATGGATCTTTTGAGTATTTTGATGATTTTGTATGCTTCGTTGTTAGCCGTACAAGGTTGTATGTGTGCGTATGTAAGCTTTGGTATTGATTGTGTTTGTATGATTTTGTATGCTTCGTTGTTAGCCGTACAAGGTTGTATGTGTGCGTATGTAAACTTTGGTATTGATTGTGTTTGTAGATATGATATGAAATGACATGATGTGATATGAATGAGTTTCGTTTCTGATGATGAATGTGATTGATTGTATAGAATTCATATTCGACTTTTTATTTCTGTTGATGGATGAGCTTGAAACAGTTTGAGCGAGTTCCTGTGAATGAATGTGAATTAAAATGACAAGTTTGATTTGATTTGGATATGAAATATTTGATTCGATCAATTTTGCTTTGAAGTAACATGGTTTGTATTGACATGTCAAATACGTAACTTCTGAAAATATGTATAGTGAGATAACTTCCGTATACGGATAAGATTTTCATGTACGTGCCTCTGGTTCTAAATAATCAAACAAAATGACAGAGAAATTTCGAGGAAGAAATTTTTATAAAGAAGGGAGAATGTAATATCCTGAGTTTTTGGAACAGTTTCGGAAGATATTTGAATTGATGTTTCAGTCTCAGAATGAGACGATGTTGAGAAATGAGAGTTTAAGTATTGAATAACATGTCCTAATATTTTAAATTGGAATCTCGTCGGATTGGAGACCGTGAAATTTTAAAAGAGTTGGTTAAGAGATTTATATTCAGGGAAAGATTCGATGTTTCAGCTATTAAAATAGCAAATGAACTCCAATTGAGTTGATTCTTAAGCCATTAGATATTTTTTTTCTGAGACAAACTACTTTTGTGTGTTATTACTTTTCGAAATTTACATCAGAATGGCTTCTAAAATATGAATTTCTGAGCGAACCAATGTCAGGGGCCTAGCAACAATTTCGCGGGGGTCAGAATAAAATTTTCAGAAATTTTATTATATATACCCTCAGTTTTTCGTTAATTGCAAAAGGAGCAAAGATTTCTAACTCCCTTCACTCGACCCCCTGTCTTAATTTGATCTTGTGGTGGCCTAGTCAAGCCAACGGCCTGCCGGCCATCGCCGGTACAACGTTAGGAGTTCGTATATGCTTTCGAAATCTCGATAAGACCTCCTGGTAAAAGTCCGCTAATTTCCAGTTTACTGTTAAATGTTCAAATATTTCCAGTAGCTTTAATGTAATGATATAAATTGAATTATTTGAGCTTGAGTATATTGAATTTGTATTTATGGTAGAATTCGAGTGAAAACGGAACGAATTGGATCTATCCGATAGATTATGCAAGTTTTAGATAAATTGTGTTTCGCGCGTGATAATGTTTTGCTAAACATAATGATAGATATGAGTTGGTAATTTTGATATGATGATGTTTAGACGATTCTCGGTAAGTTCGGAGGGTTTAGGACCCTCCCGTAGCATTTGCGGAAATATTTTCGGAATATTTTTCAAAAACACGTTAGTGGAGGATTTAAGTAACTGGTTGATTGAATTAGTGTGTAATGATATTTCAAGATTATTGAAACTGAAATCATTGAAATCGTACTTAATATGGTTGTCCCAAAAAGATCCGGAATTTTATCATAGTTAAGTCAAGAATTCTATAGTCGCGATTATGACGGCGTATCACCTTTTGTTTTGAAAAATGTGACTAGGACCATGAGTGCTCTCGAAGCCAGGTAAGTAACCTATGTGATGAGTACTTGATTTGTTGATTCATATTTTAAATAGATATAATGATGGGTATATATGTATGTGATTCCTTTGAAAGGCACGAAATGTGGCTCGATTTGTGAGTTTGACGTATAGACGTAGCTATGAATATTTGATTTCGTAGATGGTGATTGGAAAGAAATGGTGTATGAAAGGTTTAGAGATGTTTGAAATGCTTAGGATAAGACAATGATAGTTAAGAGGTGGTTTGGGAACGGAGCTTGACATGAGTTGGTTTGTTTTATTTATGAAATATGGTAAGTAAGGTGGTCAGATATATATGTGGCCGTAGGTGTATAATCCATATTTATAGGTTCGGTAAATGAAATAAGTTATGATTCTGAATTCGTATAAACTTGTGTATGTGTACGATATTTGAATATGTCTGTCATTGACTAATACATGCGATTTGTCTGTATAGAGTTTATGTAGGTTAAGTGTGATAAGAAATTGGTATAAGCTAAACTCTTCTTGAATTGTAAAGATACGTGATTAAGAGTATGCGTATATGAATGGATATGTTAATTGGTAGGTTTCTGTATCATGAATATTTCAGATAAGAATTATGAAACTGAGTATGTTTGATCGATAAGTAAAAGATGTGAGGACTGTTATAAGGTATAGTATCTGAATTCGTAGTACTGAGTATATCCATATGTTCGAAATATATGTATGTATATAAGTATTTGGATGATGATTCAGAGTATTTGTCATATATGTGTCTGTGTATGAGGACTTGTACGACGAGTTTATGTTACGTTATATGTGTGCATATGTGTCGGTTTAATTAGTTGATAATTTAATGTTGTGTTGTAACCGAGCTGTTTAAGAATCTGTCCGAACGGTATTCATCTCATACCTATTCTAAAATAGGTAATGAGTCTTGTATGAGCATTACATGTGTAAGCTAGTGCATATGTATATTTTGATTTAGTTATGTGTTCTTTGATGTATTGAAGGTTATGTATGTTTCACTATCGGTTACACGATGATTATATGTATGTCCAAGTATTTGTGTGTATATGATAGAAAATCGTGATATGTATGGATTGTATATGTTTATGTGAAATGAATGATCTGTCAATCATTGTGAGTATAAAATATTATAAATTGTGTTTGATAAGTTCATAAGTGGATGTATGTATGTTTGGGGAAAAAGTGATGAATGTGTTTGTATGTTTCTGGTATCAGAAACGTCTCCATGCAAGAATTGTGAAATTTGGACTTGCATGACTGTAAGAGAAGTGAGCTATAATTTCCGAAATGATATGTGTGAATGCATATAGGTCACCAATATTAAACTATCGTAAGGTTATCAGAATTAAAGAAAGCTTATTTAACTTACCGACTTGATGATATTTCAAATATGCTTATTCGTGATAAAGTATAAAAATATAACTTCTTGTTTCAGATGATTGAAATGGATTCAGTTTTCAATGACGTACTATATTGATATTTGAATTTATGCTTTGTACGCTTTGGGTATTTGGCCTTTAGATTGACATATATATATATATATATATATTTGGCATGTGTAAATAATAGAGGATAATAAAAGTTGATAATTCTGAACTCGTAACAAATTGATAATTCTGAAAAGCTTATGATATATGACATGATATGCTTGACTTTTGTGTTTTGTTTGTAGTATGGGTGTGGTTACTTACTGAGTTTTTTAACTCATATCAAATCAGTTTGTTAGTTTTGCAGGTTGACTACCAGATTGGTCAGCCACTTCAGCTTTGAAAGTCATGCTCGGGATGCCGGATCACCCAAGTTGTAGTCACCATCTCAAGTGTCATGGGAAATGTCGTAGAGGTTTACGGTCTATGATTTTTAGGTTATTGTCGTGTTGTGCACACTGTTTTGTAATATATAAATAGTTTTGATTCATATATGATGTTGTGGGCACAAAGCCGTTAAGTATTAAGTATAAGCTTGATGTGCCTTGTGTGTGGACCCGAGATCCTTTGCATGTTGATGCTTATTACTGGTTTCATTTGATGCTAGACTGTGTTTCAGGTTGTCCATTTTTTTATAAATTTGGAGGTTTATGAAAATGGATTAATATTGTCTCATGCCGGTTGCATTCTGCCTTTGACAGGATGTTACAGAAGTGAATCTTCATTTGAACCTTTGGTGTGTATTAATTGTTGGTAAGAATTAAGTTCTTAGTAATAATAAAAAAGATAGTTCAATCAATATTACCTTTTGGAGATGAGTTTGGGACGTAATTAATTAAAGAACTTAAGAAAAAGGTCATGAAATGAAATGCAAATTTTTTAATTAATGAGCATCAAAATTGTTATCACAAAGCACCGCCATTAGCAATTGGCTTTTGTGAACATACATGGGCATGCATTATAAGGCAGGTATAGTCAAAGGTTTTTGAGAACCAATTTGACCAAATTCTTCTTCATTGGTGTTTTTGAATTTTGATTATGTTCATTAATGATACCGACTAATGATCTTTCTAATCTTTAATTAATTTATCTTTAATAAATAAGTACCTTTTTTTACCGGCCTTTGATGGCTATGGTCAACGTTATTGAATCTACCAGGCCAAATATTCAGTTCAAAATGTTTTTTTATTGTGTGCTCTACAGCCAATTGATTGATTAAATATCTATAAGTGATTTATCCCCACCATATAGGTTGGATGGGTCAGGATTTCACCAATCCTGATCTGGGACCGATTAAAATTATCGTGAATCTCGTACCGAATGTCATGTGATTCCAAATTTCGATCATGATTTGAGATTTTTAAAAAGTAATGAGTCAGGATGCAATATGGAATCGAGATGAATAAAAGTCTCGAAACCTGATCCGATTTTTTAATCGGGACAAAGAATAGTCCCTAGTCTCTAGCGGATTTTTATAAAATTGTCTCGAATTTCTACTTGATTTTTTAGTTAAGATGAAAAACCTCCTAAATCTCACACCAAATGATATGATATTCCGAATTTCGATAAGAATTTGAAATTTTATATCGAGTTTCTTTTTTAATTTCTTACTTCGTTCTTTCAGTGCTTTAAATGTTATTTAAAAAAAAGATTAAAATAAATATATAATTCAACCTTAAACTCATTTGAATGTAGTGGACCATAGCGATGTCAGTCTTGGATTCGCCTCCAAGGAAAAAAATGAAAAAAAAAAAATGACTTGACCCTTTAATTTTGAATTACTAAGGTTCCATTTTGATATATTTGGTAAAAGGAATAAAGTTTTTTTAATGTCCCAAAAAATGTGACTGGATGGTAAAGGATTTACCACTTGGTTGTCAGGTTTTGCGTTCAAATCTAGTGGGTACATTTCTTATAAAAATCTGGGACAATTAGAGATTTTACATACTATGTTTAAGGTCGGATCGGGTGATTTGACGATGGGATTTCTAATATTTTCAAAAAAATAGAATGAGATTTTTTTCTTTACTTTATCAATAACTCCAAATCCCAACTATTTATTGGTTGATGAGAATGACAAACCTTTCACCATATCTTTGCAATACTATTTATACATAGTTAAATGAGGTAGGGGTGGCAATTCGAATTCGTAGATCGAATTCATATCGAATTATAAATGAATCGGGTCAAATTTATATGGATTCGAATTCGATTCGTTTATTATTCAAATCATAATATCAGAATTCTTATTTGATTCGTTTATTAATCGAATATTCGATTCGATTCATTTAATTCGTGTAATATGTGGAGTGTATTGAATAATTCGTTTATTAAATGAATATTCGATTCGATTCGATTCGTAAAACAAAATTGATAATTGATTCGATTCGTTTACTATTCATTAATAATTAAAATTTATAAATAAAAATCAATTAAATAAAATAATAAAAAATATCATATTTTTTAATTGCATAATATATTAAAAAATAAAAGGTTTTTACATAACATTCTTAAATACAGTCCCTTGATATTTAGTAACTATTATCATTTATCCGGCACAACAACTCTTTTGATAAACAGATTCTAAACAAATTAATCGAATCAATGAGCTAAATCTTTATCCTATCATTTTATTTAGTGAATCGAATCGACTTCATTTTTTTATTAAACAAAATAATTTTTTCAAATATTTATCATTTTAATTCGCGTCGAATCGAATCAAATCCACGGACCTGATCCTAATTGTTAGCCTTAAAAATACGATGCCACCAGCGCGTATGTGTATATATGTGTGTGTACTTGTTAAGGAAAGAGCTAATTTTAAACACACAAAGTTTTCTTGTATATACATTGCTCCTAAAATATATATATATATATATATATATATATATATATATATATTTGCAATTTCTTAAATAACATGATGGTAAATTGGACCAACAACATATAAAGCATTTGTTTTTTATTATTTTATTTTTAATTCATAATTTTGTAACATTAAGTAATGAGTATCATATGTCATATCAATGGAGAACAAAGTTAAGTTTCTTGCAAAAGAAATCAGGTTATGATTAAAAGAGGAGTATTTTTTTTTCCTGGATTCGATGAGCACAAGTTACTCCATTTAATGGACCTCTACGTTTGTTGTTATTTTATAGGGAAAATCACACTCAACCAACCTTATATATTGGCATAATAATATTTTGACTCTTACAATTTTTAAAATATAAACTTTAATCTTTGTCATTAAATATTTTTCCTAAATTTTGAGTCGTTTTTTCTATTATTATTAATGACTTAAATACCCCAAAAATCATCCAAAAATAATAAAAGTTTATTTTTAAATCAAATAAAAAAATGACCCAATTAATAAAAATATTTTACGATAGAAACGAAAGCTTGTATTTTCTAAAATTTTAGGGACTAAAGCTTCTATTTCTAAAACTACAGGGACTAAAATGTCATTATGATCATTTATAGGGCAATTGGAGGTCATTTTCCATATTTTATATGATAAAGGGATAATCAATCACCCTTAGCTCCTTAATACTTCTCAGTCTTACCTTTCAGGTCCCTATTTTTTTAATTGTACTTAACATCCTAGCTTTTATTTAAATTTTACTGTAGAAAATATTTCCTACCTTTTGACAATCACGTTATATTAGACTGACAGTAAGCTATATTAGTAAAATAATTCAAAAATTGTGTCTTTCTGTATATTATAGATTTAACATTAGGATGTAATGGGTAATTAAAAAAAAATTAGGGACTTAGTGAAAAAAAAAAGGAAACAAAGTACCCGCCTTCCTATGATAAAATGATTAATAATGCTGGAGTTACAAATTATTTGTAGAAAATAGAAATTGATGTAACATAATAGTATTATACTTAAAAACACAAAATAATGAAACTAATCATGTAGATGTTTTATTAAATCTGTGACTAACGGCGGCTGTGGCTTGGTGGTGTAGAGTTCATAATTTGGCATCCAGATCATGCGTTCGAATTTAGGGAATGTGTTTCTAATAAGAGTCTGGGCCAGCCATAGATTTTACCCGCTCCGCTTAAGTCTGGATAATGTAGTTTGATAGCTGAATTTTGAAAGTTTTCAAAAAAAAAAAATTTCATTAAACCTATAATAATTTACTACATCAATTTGTATAAAGAATTTGTAACTCTTGCATGAAGGCAAAATGAAATTTTTGTTAACTTGTATAAAAAAAAAACAAAGAAATAATAAAAAATTCTTAGTAACCAATAGGGGTGGCACTATCGGATTCGGATCGGACCGAATCCGAATCCGATTCGATTCAATAAGAGTGTACTTGTTTGGTTCGATCGGATTTTGAGTCCTTATCGAATCGGATCGAATTTGATCCGCTAACTATCGAATCGAATCAGATTTATTCTATCCGATTTGAAATCTTAATGAATCATATAATTTCGATTAGATAAAAATATGAATCCGATAAAACATCCAATTTTTTAATGATCTGATAGTGGATTCGATTTGATAATAGATCCGATTCGATAAAATTGATTTGAGTTTTAAGTTATCCGATCCAATTCGATATAATTGATATGAATTTACAGATTTTCAGATCAATTTTATCGAATCGGATCTGTTATCAAATCAGATGTGTTATCGAATCGAATCTACTATCGGATTTATTATCAAATCGGATTCTCTATCGGATTCGAATCCGTTATCAAATCGAATAAAATCCGATTCAATCCGATAGTTATCAAATTTATCTGATCCGATCTGAAATGCGACGAACCAAACAAACACGATATGATCGGATTCGGGAGACATATCTGATCTGATCCGATACCCAGGCCTAATAATCAAGAAATACTACATTCTCACAATTAATTTTTGAGTCGCCAACAGTTTTTAGCAAATTAAAGAAATAAAGGTTAAAACATTTGTTTTATTTTTATATCAAATAAAATAATGAAGAGATTGCTTTAAAAAATATTTTTTTTGATCCCAAATATATTAGTGGAAGTATTATCCAAAAATTTCATATTTTTTTTTTCCGACCATGATAATTATATATATTAAAATGGAAGTCCAAAAAAGTTGTAGATATTTCATTTAAAAATTTTACTTTAGAAAGTATCATGGTAAAGTAGGTGTCATCAACAATAACACTATATTCTTATAAAAATATAAATTAATGAGGACTAATCAAGGATTGTTTTTGTTATAAATGTAGATGTATATTAACGAAACTGAATGTTGAGCTAAATTCAGTTTCATTGTGTCGAGTTTTTTATAATCGTGTACCGCAAAAATTTATAATTAAAATTTAATTTTATAAAATATATTTATCTTAATAATTTATAAAAAAAAAATTAATATAAAATTCATATCAGCACGGAATTTAAATCCCTTTTAAATAAATATATTTAAAAATATCAATATCTAATTATAATTTAATATTATAATATAAATAAAATAGACTGAATCACTAACTCAATTAGTGACAGATAAAATTTTCATAAAGTTAGGTTGCACACTCCTAATTGGAAAAAAAAAACTATATAATTTATAATTTTGATAACTGATGATACAAACCGTCTTAATATAATAATATTTAGAAATAAAATATGTATTATTTTTATATGTGATTTATATGTGATCAGTCCGTAAATACATAAATATATGTATGGCTGATCACATACAAACTATCCTAATATATACATAACCGATCACATATTAATCATCCTAATGTAATAATATCATAATATAAGAAACAATTCAGGTTCTATTAAAAAAGAGGAGTCAATATAGATACTATCTTATATATTCATATGTTATTATTTCATAACGGGTTGTATGTGATCAGCTCCGTTTATTTATTTATTTAACAGCCAAGGGTTCAAATATAAGATATATAAAAATTAAATCACATAACACAGTAAATTTTTTCCCGAAATATAATTACATCAAGACGATTTATATGTGATGTCTCGTGTATATATAATATACATGGCCGATCATATACATGTTACAAGTAATCTGTTTGGTTACTGTGTTCTTACAAAAGATTTTGAACAACAGTAAATACAACACGGTTGTTACAATAATCAACAATACAAGAGTAATAATAAAAATGACAGGACAACAGCAGGCAGTGAACGAGAGGCAGTCACAATGGTAACGACATGAACAGATCAGGAACAAATGCAGTGCAAACCGAGAGAATTCCGAGGCTTGTTGGTGCGGCAACAATCTCCTTAAAATAAATTCGTCCCCTACCGAAATGGTGCAGCAGAACGCGAGACGTTTGTTTCCCAGGATTCAACGAAAATAAACGACAATGGGCACCACCAGAATCGTCTTCAAACGAACCAAGATGTATTCGAACTCTTTCAACAGAAAACAGCAAAGGAAAATCTATTTTTCTAGCTTCTCACTCAAGAAAAAACGAAAACAATGCACTTATTAAAACAAAATAAACACACCAATTAAAATCACATTAGTGGGAGACCTTTCATTTGAAGTAACCACTAAATTAATTAATAGAGTTAATTTGAGTGTTATGGAATTTCAAAAGGCTTGGAAAAAATGAAGAGGCTTGCAAAAATTGACTGGGCCGAGCCCGCACAATTTGGTCCGGCATTCGTGTACACATGACACGCGGGTGCACACGAGCCAAGCTTGATTCAGATTTTATATGCACCCCCCCTTTCTCATTCACCCAAACATCAATTTAAGCATATGAATATACCATTTCGAAGTACTCACGGAGGAGTATCCGAATCATTCAATAACAACCACTAACACGAAGTGGACCATGCTTAAGATTAAGCCTCAAAATGCTTACTCATAAGCATTTTTTCCAACAATCCCCTACATGAATGAAATTGGCGAAAAAAGTCGAATAAAATTATTTTATAAAACATTTTGTTTTGACCTAGAAGAGTTCAATGGTTCAACACCTACATAGGATAGGTAGGCCTCAGCCTTTGAACCTTCCCTTGTGAAAATATATCTCATTTACTGGCTGACAGTGGACGCGATGTCATTGAACTGTACTGCCGTTCATGTAAATGGAGAATATATATCACACAGATATTTAACCTAACACATCTGAGTTCTCATTATTATGTTCATTTTGGCCATGAACATCAACCTGGTTCTGCAAGAGTTTCTAAGAATTGAGCCCCGTACAATTCCCTTTGAAGCGGCCCCACTTCTCTCTCACATAGGTGATTTCTTATTTAAGAGCATCTCGTAATACTCTGTTCGGATTCCCGATGCATAAGAATCATTAAAAGCCTTTGTTTAACCTCAATCCATACGAGCATCACTGTTTCATTTCACCATAGGAATGGACTAGAGGGTAACCCCCCCCCCCCCCACAGTGAACCAATTATGTCTTTTACGAGTAGGTTGTCCCATTGAACCTAAATCTTGGGATCTCCAGTCAACAAGGTTGGGTTTTCCTTCGTAATAAACATTTATCTAATGGGGTTTAGTCTCATTCCCTTCGATGATTTCACAACCAACTCTCTATTTAACCCTTTGGTTAGCGGATCCGCAATGTTATCATTTGACTTTACATAGTCAATTGAAATAACTCCAGGAAAGAGTAATTTTCTAACGGTATTGTGTCTACGACGAATATGTCTAGACTTACCATTATACATATTGTTATGTGCCCTTCCAATTGCAGATTGACTATCGCAATGAATGCAAATTGCTAGCACTGGCTTAGGCCAACTTGGAATATCCTCTAGAAAATTTCGAAGCCATTCTGCTTCTTCAGCACACTTGTCTAATGCAATGAATTCCGATTCCATTGTAGATCTGGCTATCACAGTCTGTTTGGAGGATTTCCATGATATAGCTGCATCTGCTAGTGTAAACACATAGCCACTGGTAGACTTTGAGTCTTTCATGTCAGATATCCAATTAGCATCACTGTATCTTTCGACTACAGTTGGATATCTATGATAGTGCAACCCATAATTACGAGTAAAACGTAAGTATCTAAGTACTCTCACTATTGCTTTCCAGTGATCAACCCCTGGATTACTCGTATATCTGCTGAGCTTGTTTACTGTACAGGCTATATCAGGCCTTGTATAACTCGATAGATATATCAAACTCTCGATCACTCTAGAGTATTCTACTTGAGATATACCATGTCCCCTATTATTCGATAGGTGTAGACTCACATCTAAATGAGTTCTAGCCACAGCAGAATCATCATTGT